>OZ026624.1:33109849-33312349 GCA_964020975.1 Hermodice carunculata
TTGTAGTTTGTCCGTGACCCTGTCCGGAACTTGAGTTCCTTTTAGGCATAAAAAGTTACTCTGTACACAGGGTTACCAACAGATCAGCTACTTCTGCAGAGGAGAGAAAGGAGAAATCCGTCTTATCTCTAAATTCGACAAGGTCTGATATAACTCCTGCGACATCTGTGTCCTCTTTAAACATACCTTTCAGGGAAACAGATTGAATGTTCTCTATTATGTCATAGAGGCTGAGACAACTGACGTTATACTTTGATATATCATAAAGAATGCATGTAAAGGTAAGTGAGTTGCAAACAATTGAACCACTGCCTTGTAGAGTCTGCTATACAATTGAAGATATTTGTTAGAACCAGTGATACTCTGACGAAAACATTTAAAAAATCTGATGTATACTTGGGCTTCAACAGGCATATCATTACAGAGCAAGCTTAATAACCTGCAATGAGTATTGGTTGGTATATTAAATAAGCGCCTGATACATTTCCTCCAAGCCTTGATTTTTGTGACATACAAATGGGAAAAGTCCCACAACACACATCCGTAAAGTGACATACAGTAAGTCTTAAAAAGTCTATATTTGATATTTGAAAAGGCGTTACCGAACTGAGCAAGTAACAAATTGCACCTAGTGTACAGGTCGGAAACAGCATGGTCTATTAAAGTTTCAAGAGAGTCTGTGCCAAATTCAGTACCAAGATATTTATCACACTTTACACATTTAATCACATTGTCATCATAACAAAAATCCTTACTGCTAACTTTATCACCGAACACTAACAATTTACTTTTGTCAGGATTAAATGAAGCCTCATATTCTTTGCTATATTCCTTACAAATATCCACCATTTTCCGCAAAGCAACCTTAGTAGGGGCAAGGAGAAGGATATCATCAGCATAACTTAAAGCCCTAAGAAAATCATTCCCAATATGGCAACCAAAGCCACATTTTTTTTCCAATCTGCTGAGTATTGTCCAAGAACAAGTAAATGTTTTCTGATGCTTCTTGCTCATTAACATGCAAAACTGTTCATCATCGCTAAAAGCATCAAAGCCAACATAATAGTTCCTGACAACATGGTACATAATTTGTTTCTCATGGTCATGTCGCGCACAATTTATGAGAAAGCATTTCTCGGTCTCAATGCAACCAGACATACAATTCCGGCATATTCTTTCATTCAGTGGTGTTCCAGATCGGGTGTGGCGGCCTGATTCAATAATTGAATAATGTGAGCTTAGTCTGAACGTAGATATTTCCTGCATATATGTTGCATTGGGCAGTGTGAAAATATATGGCTACAGGCAGAATTCAGATTTGAAAATTTTAAATGTCCCTTAGTTTTTACTTGGAACTCAACGCCGCATGTTTTGAATTTATTACCTCAGCGTACTGACTGACTAATGTAGCCTTCAGACACCACTGTACACCAGTTGTTTTGACCAAAGTTATGCATTTCTAGCAGGCCAGTATATGCACATTTCCCATTATGTTCAAGCAACTTCAAAACATGCAACAAATATGTTACCATGCATTCTGAATTTATGCCGCAAGTTAAGGGCGAAACGCCCCGTGTCGGCGTAAATACCCACAATCGGCGTTTGGACCCGGACACCCAACATACAGTTCAACTGAACTTTTTCGAGAACATTCCACTCTGCACTTCCAGTCCAAACTTCACACCGATATTCTAATATAGGAAGTATCTGACAGTCAAACATTTTGAGCGCTATTACAGGGGATGGTTTACTCATGGCACTGTGGCACAGCTGTAAGCTCTGGTACATGGCTCGTTGAGCCTGTTCTGCGGTAGGGATGCCGCTTTGTGATGTCAAATACAATATCAAGGTATTCATAACTTTTAACAACTTCTAATAGTTCGCCATTAAAGGTTAACGGATCTAGATAATTATGTTTGTGAGAAAATATTATTTTAGTTTGTTGGCAAGCTAACAATTAGGCTCTATTTTTTACAGTAAACGAAGAGACAATCTAATTGTTTTTGCAACCCGCTAAGTGTTCTTGAGAAGAGAACAAGATCATCTGTATACAATACACGACAAAACAGGAGATCATCAAGTACAATTCCACAGTCTCCATCTAGGTATTGCCCCCTATCACTGACGTACTCTTTAAATAACTTGTGACTGAATATTCACTTGCAAATGGCTCGCTCAAAAGCCTCTGTCATCTAACCATTGTTTTACCCTTTTTAAAACATTTTTTTGTATAACATGGGAGTTTTTACCACACAGAGCTCGTTGCCTTAGTTTAACAAAAAGAGCCTCCCGGTTGACAAAATCAAAGGCTTTAATGAAATCAACAAAACAAACATAAAGAGGTTTACCTAAGAATTTCTGCTTTTGAATGAGGCTGTACAGCGACATATCGCGGAAACTTGCTTGAAACTGTTCGTTCCTGTGAGGTGAGAGATTTTTAAAAAAGCAGTCTACCATTTAAAATGGATTCGGACAACTTACCAAGAGTATTTAGCAGGGTAATTTTGTGATAATTATCTGGGCTTGTTCTGTCCCCCTTTTTGAGCAAGGGATTGGTGATGCCTTTAGATCACTGACTATCAGAAGTTCCAGATTTCAAAATACAGACATACAGGGCAAGCAAAGAGTGGTACCAGAATTTATTCAGGGCATTTTTAGAATTCACGACGGATACCGCCATGACATGGAGCTTTTGAATTTTTCAATTTACGCAACTATTGCTTCAGTTCTGTCTCACTGATAGGCTGATTCAGAAAATCCCGGGATATTTTTTAACCTTTTTGGATCTAGAATATCAGCAGTATCATCTAAACCTGAGTTCACAATATGAGAAAAGAACTTTAGTCAAAATAATCCGTATTGGTTGGAGCAATATTATCCCCTAAAATAGGCATGAAAATCATAAAAGTCAACTGCGCAAGCCTGAGACTTCCTGGATTCCCTCTGCAGAAAACGCCAGTACTCAGTCGGGTTTTCGGACGCCATGTTCTCAAAACCAGCGCCTGACATTGTACAGACATTTCATTTATTTACCAGTATTATATTTATTGACTTACTTGCCATAATACTTTTAGATGCTACTGTCTATAGTGAATAATATGTCTAGTGTCATTATGTTTTACTATAATCTCAATGTGAGTTTTCAAAGCCCTTTTGACTTAATGTTTGCATATGATGATACCAATACTTCCCCATATAAAAGATATATGGTAACATAGTATGGTTTAAAAACATTTTGATATTCTTGAAAAAAATACAATTGGAAAACAGGGCATTGCCCTATATTAATTCCACTTGCACATAATAGCACAGTTTGTAATGTAATGTCTTGTGTGTATTGTTTACATTGTGAGTCTCACCGTGTCTGTAGAACCCATTGTTACTAGTAATTGTTGTGCTTGAGGGTAATCCAGTATAAATAAATGTTTTAACGAAAACTAAAACTAAATATTGTATATGGGATAACTGTACCACACATTTAGAGGCCTTTTGCAACGCTGAAAATTCCGACCATACTGATTGGTCGGCTAGACAAATCGACATGCTTTTTAAGCCTCTTGCATTCATTGTTGAACCAAAGATTCCATGGAAATTGTTTAGAACAACTAGTTTTTCCTTTCTCAAAAACAGTTTGCAATCCATATTCTAAATATTTAGAAGCATCAGTACAGCATTATACATAATACACACAATTTCATATTTAAACCAGGAGACACTGCATTAAGACTCCTGAGAATCGCTATCATGCAGTTAGTCAAAATACATGAAGCATATGACAGTTGATAACCATTTGGTTTGGGGGAAAGGGTTTGGGGGCATGCAGCGTTTGACTTGGCGTTCTCTGCACCAGGGAGCGTACAATATGCATTGATACATATTTTAGATGGACGGGTTCAATGTAAAGGCGCCGATTGCAACATCGATGTTTTGATCTACCAGAGCACCACGTTTTAATATTGCGACAAAAATGTCGTTAATTACAAACTCTCACGAATCAGTTTTTAACAAAATCGTTGACACTTCATTGACGTAAATAGATCGATGATGAGTATACCCTCCATCTAAAAATTACTCTGAATATATAGTTGGAAGAGTTATTCACTTGAATTTGATATTTTTTTTTTTCGATTCTGTTGTTTTGTAGATCTCTTTGACCTTGACATTTTTAATTCTCGACAAGTGCCTCCGGCTATGCCCAAGTAAAAAAAATTAAACTGACGTCAAATTTAGTAATGTGAAAATGGGGAAAGAACATCTTGTTGAAACATGTTTCAACAAATGTCCAATTTACGTAACGCCTAACAAAAATATGTCTGTGGTTCTGGAAACCCGACCGACCCTACTGAAAAGGTCCGTCCCCAATTAAAGTTTATGACACACACACAAAAAGTTTAAAGCCGCCCTTCCCTAATAAAAATTGATCGACCCTGGCTAAAAAATGTTATCGACAAAGTGGCCGTCAAGTTTAATATTAAGAATACAATCCCTATTAAGAATACGTCGTGTGCCGTTATTTTGCAGCAAAGTCAACTCAAACACAGCATTTTATTTCAACTTGTGTGGAGGGTTAACTCTGGGCTGGGCCGGGAAAACAGCATAGCTGCATCGCTACGGTTGTTTGGTGATCGTTGTCGTACAATTTTGCTACGTTCCAGGTTTCCGTTCTCCCGGTTACCAGGGCAGACAGTCGTCAAAGTACTCGTTATTTACAAATCCATATACGACTCAATACCCTGGCAAATCATGCACTTGTTGGTGAGGGCCATTTTGAACATGACACAATCCATTGTGGGATAGTCGCACAAAAATACATTTGATTTGGATATCAAAGTGAATCGGGGCCACAGCATAATTGCATCATGTCATTATTGATGCTCTGAAATTAAAAATTTACAATATATATGGGACATTTCCGGTGTGAGCATTACCTATAAATGTAAATACAACGCCTTGACGTTACCATTTGTGGGTCGCAGTGGGCCCCTGAGTAGGAATATTGTATCAGACACTGAAGTCAGCCCCAGGGTATGAATTAAGTAGCAGCACTGGTCCGATGTGTCTAGATCACCCGCGGGGTCAAAGATGGAGCTTAATGGAGATGGTTGCCCAGCTAGTGGATACAGGTTCGAAGCTTATGGCGGGTTTTTATGTAATTGTTAAAAAGTTCAAAGAAAGGATTTGGAAGACAAGCGAAAGCTTATATTAATTCTGCTCCCGAGCACATATATACAATCAGAAATCACGAGACAATGTAAATTCACAATAAAGTGCAGTATGTATGCGACGTGTGACAATGAGTGTAACATTAAACACTCTAAGAAGTACTAAGCTATGTGTGATCAATCGATATGTACAAAAACTATTGATACATGGGTAATAGGAAAAATATAGAATAAAAGTAAATACGTGACGAAAGCTATAGCTACCTCTGTATTATGGTTGTTTGAGAACAATTTAAACCGTTTCGGTTCGGGTAATATATACTTTTCAACATTGGTGAACAATAATTTGTTCCAGTCTTCTTTAAATTTTCATCTTCTAAAATAGCAGCTGGTAGGTAATTTCCTCTTGCACAGATTGATGTAGGAAATAAAGTATTCTTTCCTCTGTACGAAATATTATTTAGAGTTGGAAAAAAATAATGTTTTGCTGCTTCTGAGACAACACCACAAGAGCACATGGGACTGGATGCCATATTTTTCTTGTAAATGTCATGATTCTGAAGACGTTTAATTGTGAGTTTTGCATGGTGAATTTGGGCATTTTTGTCTCCTGTGCAATAAAAAGCTTGAGTACGTGCATCTTATTTCTGAAAATCAGGACTCATGGCTAAGTGCAATCAGCACTGTCCAAAGAGTGTTTTGGTAACCAGCACCTTTTGTGGGCCGTACATACAAAACTAACATTTTGAATGGACATATTTTTATCTCAGCTGACATGTTTGTCCTTTGAGCTTATCTTATGCTCATCCGGCCGTCTTCCATCCGTCACCAAATTAACATTTTAGACTTCTCCAAAGCTCCTGCGAGATTCACTTCAAACTTGGTGCGAATTTCATTTGGCTGGGTCTCTATTCAATTAGTTCAACTGATCATGCTCCAACGATTTTAGAATCTATTATTATTTGGATTTTTTTAATGATTTTCATATAGCAAAATTGTTGAAAAATCTCAAAAATCGAGTGGGTGATAGTTTTGAAATAGCAGAGGACATTGCAGAAGACCCCAAGCTCTTCAACACATGGAGCTGCGATTTTTACTGTTTTCCAGCGACCTTTTTGGTGTTTTTGCTCTTTTGGAATTCATCTCCAAAACTGCCACTATAATTTTGCGTAAACTTGGTGTCAGAGTTCCTCCTGGAAGAGTAAGAGCAACCTGTATGTCAGGTGGCCTTTTGGGGGGGGGGGTGTCTTTGATTTTCAGGGATCCATCCAAATCAATTCGGATACATTAATCTTGTAACATGCCTGATTTTTTTATTGATTACTATGCACAAGGAAGTCAATGGGGATTCCAACCAACAGTAATTTACATTTTTGACATCTTTGCCAAAGCCATCATCCACATTCATTTCAAGGTTGGTGGAGATATACTTTGGATAGGTGTCTACTGAACATATTCAAATTGTCACTCTCTACTGACTTTATTACCTCAACTTAGGCTCAATTTTAGTCCTTTGTCTTTCTGGTGGCAAGATGCACTTCAAACTTGGAGGCGTCTACTTTGGGTGTGTCTCTACCACGTTCATTCAGTTGGTCATGGTCCAATGATTTCTGGATTTTTTAATGAATATTTTTGGACATGTTGGGGCACAAAATCGTTAAAAAAATCTCCGACACCGCTTAGCCAATAGCATTGAAATTACAGAGACACTTTTAAGCACCCATAGACCTTAATTGTTCAACACATGGCACTACGATTTTTTATTTATTTATTTATTTATTTATTCATTTATTTATTTTTAATTTTGTGTGTTAAAACTCTTTGACTTCCTCTCTGAAAGTGCTACTCAGATTGTGCCGAAACCTGGTAGAAATGTATCTTATGGAAGCTTCAATCAAAGTGGTTCAATTGTTGATGCTTTGGATCCCTGATTTTTGAAGAAAAGTGTTAGTTTGGATGCTTGCATGTCAAATTGTGCATTGAAAGGTCAATGGGGCTTGCACTAGTGAAAGGATTCCCATTTTTACTTCTAAAAAAAACATCAACTAGATTGACTTGAACCTTGGTGGAGATACACCTTGGGCGAGTCAAAAAGGTTCCTCTGAGAGAGCTTGCAACAATGATTTTTATTATTATTATTTTTTATTAAAACTATTTTTTGGGGGGGAGGGGTCTCCATGAAGACACTTGGCCAATCGGTTTGCAATTGCACACATACAGCTCTGGTTAACCATGGAACAGAGTGGGCCTTACGTTCCGTTGAAAGTATTGTGTTATATCAGGGGTGTTTGTTAAGCTTCATCACTCAACAGGCAATACACATTTTCAACCATTTCATTTCAGCACTATTGCAGCCCCGTTCTAGACACCAGTAAGGGTTGGGATAGCTACAGTTAACACTTGTAGGTGGCAGCACCATGAATGCATACAAAACACTACATATTTTCCCTTCCTGTTAATGTTGGTATGCTTAGCACCAGCCCTATATTGTCACAGTCTGATATAGTTTAATAGTAATATAATAGTAGTTCTTAAACTACTATTTCTTGACCGAGGCTGGTGGAGGATGCTCAATATCATAGTAGGGTATATTGATGGAGTCTAATGTTACAGTAGTTTCAGATCAAGTCCATGTTTTCATCTTCACTTTGGCCATGCATTTGATAATGTTCTTGGGCACGTACAAGTTGAGTTGCATTCCAGATTGTTTTGTTTTCAAGTTCATACATTGCACGTCCCTTTTGTTTAGTGATTCTCAGGGGTTCAGACATACTAGAGGTTACCTTATGCCCTCTGACTGGGGTTTTAATTCGCACAAAATCACCTATCTGGAAGTCCAGCTTTTTGGCTTTATGTGTTTTGTCCACTTTGGCCTTGGTACTGGCATGCTTTGCTGCGATATTTGCAGCCGTAGGTGTATCAAAGTACAGCTTTGGTGGTGCTAGGTTTTCGATCATAGTTTTAACATTTCGGCCTAGCATCAATTCAGCTTGTGTCTCTCCAGTAAGCGCAGGTTTAGTCAATCTGTACGTGTGTAGTATAGCCTGACTGGAATCCTCAAGGGTTTCTCCCCTGCAAGATTGGATTTGGGGCCCTTCTTGATCACATGGTTAAAGTGCTCAACACCACCTTGCGTTTGTGGTGCGTAATTGGTGGAACATCAGTGTTTGATATCATTGGTGCATACAAACGCTGCAAATTCATGTGACATGACTTGAGTCCATTATCTGTTTGGATGGTGCGTACAAGTCCCCATCGTGTGAATAAGACTTTTAGGATGTGAATAATCACTGCAGAAGCTACGGTGCCAGTGTATGCAATCTCTGGTCACTTTGAGTGTACGTCGTACACTACCACTAGATATCTTTGGTGTTGCGGTGCAATTTGGATTTCCCCAAAAATGTCTATCTGGATGTGTTGCCATGGTTGCTCAGGCCACGCTATTGGTTGTAATGGAGTAAGCAAAGGTTTTACCGACCTTCCACTGGGGATACAAGGTTAACCAATTTTTTACACACAGTTCAATCTGCTTGTCGATTTGCGAAAAGCAGAGGATGTCTGGTATCTTTGCTTCATACCGGTTCCTGGGTGCATGTCATGAGATACCTCGAATGCTTTTGCTTGAAGTGATTGCCGAATCACACTGCACATGCCTTGAGTTATACAATACCCACTGTAAACAGAAAGTTGTTGTTTGAACTTTGCATATGGTTCCAGCTCTGCTGGTACATTAATAAGCCAACCATCTTCTGTAAATGTCTGCAATTTTGTTTAAATCAGATCTCTTTCTGACTAGGTGTCAGTCCATCAATGGTTAAGTTCATGTAGTGCAATGGTTCCATCAAAATTTCCAGAATCTGATTTTTATCCAGCAAAGATGTTTGTACAGATCGTCACTGCCCCATGCCCAAAATGTGAAAGCATGTTGGCGACAAGATTATTGTGCTTGGAAGTGTATTGCACTTGGTAATCATACTGGTAGAGTCCATCCGACCAGCAGTATATTCGTTGTGGCTTATGACCAGAACCAGATGTGGCCCAGTGTGGTTAAGCTTTGGTGGTCTGTTTGCAAGGTTAATTGATGGCCAAATAGGTACATATGCCAATGTTCACATGCATAGATACATGAAAGAGCCTCACGCTCACCGGCAGAGTATACCTTTCTGTCTCTGAAAGCGTTTTTGATGCAAATGCCACAGGATGCTTTATACCGTTGAAATACTGGGAAAGAGCAGTGTCCATGGTGACCCCTGATGTGTCAGTCAGGACATATATGTGGACATTGGCATCTAGCACAAGTCGTGATGCAATCTTTCACTGTATGATAGGCGTCAGGCTGTTCAGGTGACCACATCCACTTGGTTCTTTGCCACAGTAGTTTTCCTAGTGGCTCCACTATGTTGGCATAGCTTGGGACAAAGTTCACATAAAAGTTCATTGTGCCTAGAAAGGACGCGAGTTTCTTTATGCTGGCAGGCTCTGGAAGTTGCATAATATCTTCAACATTCGAGGTTGTCAGGTGTATTCCCACTGCAGAGTTAACCCAAGAAATCAATTTTGGTCACATTTTGCTACGTTTAATGTTAGGTCGTGTTTGGCCAAGCATGACATAACTTGGTTCAAATGATAATCATGTTCAGTGTGTGTACGTGCATGTATGACAATATCATCCAGTAAGCTCATTACACCACCAATACCTTGAAGAAAGTTAAGTTGCTGATTATCTTCTGAAACCAACCAAGTGCTGATGACAGGCCATAAGGAACTCTGCAATACTGAAAAACGCCATCATGCGTGACAAATGCAGTGACGTGATAGCTGCTTTTTGCAAGGGGTACCTGTAGATAACTTCGGCGTAAATCTAATTTTGTGTATATTTTAGAGCTGTAGAATTCTGCTGCCATTCTGGTTATGGTTGGTAAGGGGAAGTTATCCGGTACAATGGTTTTATTTACTTCACTTAAGTCAATACACAGCCTCATTTCTTTTTTTCCCTCAGGTGACTACGAGGTTCGATATCCACAAAGATGAATAATTTTTTCAATGATTTGTTCCATTCTGAGTCATTTGAGTTCATGGGGCACTTCAGCTCGAATGGAAAGGGGCAGGTGGCATAATGACTGTGAAACTGGCCTTAAATTGTCCATTTCATGCCCCCTACATGCATGGCAGTTGCAACTTTTCCAATTTCCCAAACCCAGTATACTTTTGTGGAAAATTCTTTCAGGGATGTATCCACTTGTGCATATGGCTGTGACATGTTGTGCATTTGAGGTTTCTCATGGGAAACTTCAAACCCAAGCTTGTCTAATAGGTCAATGCCCATCAGATCAGTGCCTTCTCTAGTGATGTAAAATGCACTTTGAACTGTGACACCGTGATATGTTACTGGTATACAAACATTTCCCAGGGTATGTATCTTGCCACTGCAGTATGTACACAGTGTTGTCTCTGGGGCATGTAATTCACAGTCATTGAAATGTTGCCTGTATGTATCTTCGTTGAAGATAGACACGTTAGCACCAATATCAATTAGAAAATCAACTGGAGTAGAGTTCAATGACAATTCGACTGATTTGAATTGGCCTGGTTGACTTGCTGATACTGTCACACTCTGGTGCAAGGCACAGGTTGATGTGGCTGTAATCTTTGGTCCTCATGCACATGATACTGCACTTGGTGTACTAAACCACGGCCATGCCCATGACCATGACCTTGACCTTGACCTACTGCACTGGCCTCTGACCTACTGCACTGGCCTCTGACCTGCACGTTACTGAAGTGGTGCAGTTTGTGGCATGTTGTACAGTATGGATTGATTGGGTTCAAAATGTTCCTGTAGTTGCCTGGAAAACTCCACATATGTCAAGGTTGGCATCAGGCTGAGGGTCCTTGTAATCCGTTGGCTTTCCGTGCCTAGGAAATGTAACAAGATTGCCTTTCTGCGAGCACTGGAGGCACTAATTAAATCTGTGACTATGAAATAGTTCTCAAAGTCTGCATACAAGTCTTTCCATGGGATTGACGGCTGGCCTGGGACAGGCAAAAATACGTGGGGTAGAGGCAGGTGAAGTTTAGCTATCCTCATCGCCAATGTGTTATATCAGGGTTGTTTGTTAAACTGCATGACTCAAAAGGCAAAAAACACTTTCAACCATTTTATTCCAGCACCCTTACAGCCTCGTTCTTGACACGAGTAAGGTTTTAGGTAGTTACAGTTACCACCTGAAGGTGGCAGCACCATACGACAGCACCATGATAGTCTCAAAAACACAACAAGCATCCAAGTCAGCTGAGGACGGGCTGTTCAAACAGCCCTCTTATTTAATTTTCTATTTTATACTATTTGTGAATTTTATTTTGCCCATTAAAAATTCTGTTCCAAAACTGTGTGATCAATTTTTTAGAAATTTCATTGGGCCACTCCTTTGAGTCCTCAGACCAGATGCCGCTGCAATTTTTATTTTAAAGAGCAAGACCTACATATACAGAGTACATACCTGATCTTGGACTTACTCCCAAGCTCACAGGGCGACGTAATGAATGTTACCGTTCAAATGAAAACTTTTTGAGACTAAACTTTGATGCTGTTTGTAAGATGTGTGTGCCAGATTCACAGAGTACCTGAATGAGCTTCAGCTTGATTTAACTCTCAAGGTCACTTTCACGGATTTTACAGTTCGAAAATAGAAGGTCACTGTAAACGTGCGTGAGTGAATGTCATGACAATGCATTCTTTGTGTTATTTAAAAACAGCAAGCATACGACAAAAGTTTAGATGAAAAATTCCGGCTTTTGCGCTATGCATAAACATTTTATTGAAGTCATGGTTCACGTGTTACAGTAATTGTGGCGAACCAAATTATCATCTATTATCCCAGCTGTCAATCAGAAACCAGCAACATTTCTCAAAAGGAATGTAGTCCTGAAATCAGTATACATCATGCACATAAAAAATTCACACCCTGAAAGCGTTGACCATCTACCGTACTAAAAATTATTTAAACTAACTTCAAATTCGATTGCAAAACCAGTAGAGCCAAATATTCTATTCCACCTCACCACTTCATAATATTTCGGGACAACCTTTCTCAAAAGTACAAATTTATGGGAAATTTAAAAAAAAAAAAGAGTATATGATGGAAAATCATTTGAATGCTGTAAGAGTTTTTAAATCCCAGAAAGTACTCTGGAAAGTGCGCCTAGGTACCACGTCGTCTAAAAAAACAAACAAAACAACACCCCCCCCCCAAATGGAACACTCACGAATGATGCAGTACAAGGAGAATTGGTTCTAACTACGAAAAAAAAAAAAAACTCGGCTTTGAAGATTCGAAACATTTTCTATTGACATGCCCAGTATATAATTTTCTCAAAACAAAGCCCGCAAAATTATTAGCTACGTTCAAGCTTTCAGTCGTGCCTTCACAGCTTGATACTGAGGCCTATGTGGCAGAGCACGTGTAGATTTGTACATAGTTTGTGGTTGCACAGAGAATCAATCGCTTGACCTTTTACTTGTGTATTTTATTTTGTGTTGACCATATGATGTATATTCCATCCAGCTCTGTATGCTATGACCCCGGATGGGCACAAGTTACAATCAAGTTTAATTGCGTAGTAGTCACTACTGGGCGTGGTAGAACAAGAGATAGGCAGAACTGGCAGAGCCACGTAGTACATCTGTATCACTTGCCGGGGAAACTGTATTATCATCGTAGAGATGCCAACCTAAAATAATTCAGGAAAACAAATCACCGATTACTGTAGAATCATGGTGGATTATGGTAATTAAATCGTTGTAATATTTTTCAAACTTTGACAAGAAGCTCAATGGCACTGCGTAGGTTGGAGGCCTTTCGCACAGCATTTTTTTTTGTTGCGACTTTTTCTAATTCGACCGAAATGCATGTCCAGAAAGGCGTGCCGTACATAGGGCTATGCCCTTTTCCCTATTACCAAAATTGTATGGTTTGGACTTCAATATTTTTGTTTGGAGGAACCACTTTATGAGGGAATTTACCAAATGTTAACATACGCATAGTGCATTGTTTAATTCATTACATTTTATACTTAAAATGCGTATTTTGTGGGCATATTATAGTATCCGAACAGAGTATTTCTGTATCTAGAAACACTCACGATAAAATAAATTACTGTGAATTCATTTTATTTTGCTGTGTTCTTATTTTCTCTTATTTCGCTGATGCTTCAAAACCGTGAAATTAAGGACACAATGAAAAAAGTTTTTAACGTTGCATTGATTGGAAATAAAACTAAAATAGTGAATTCAAAGTCTCAGCGAAAGGTCCAAAATGCAAAAACCGTGAAAATAAATGTATTCACAGTATTTGCAACATCGCCCAGTTTGAATAATACCTAAATGACTGGTTTGAATATTTGACCACATATATGCCCACACTGGACCATAAAGCCTACTTTGTACCATCAAATATTTGAGTGTTTTAATAGATATATCCGCCATGTGTCTAACCAGTGCCATCCTCCTGAGGCACTGAGTATAAGATAAGAATTTGTAGATTTGTTAGACTTAATTATGTTGTCCGGGTGTGTTTTGGGCGCCTAGCTCCCTCCCCGCACGAATCCCGGGAACCAATCCAAGGGCAGGGACTTGTTGAATGTCCACGTGTTGAAGGGTCTGTAAGATTTTAGACGTTCTATCTGAATTGGGGCGGGGTGGGGTGGGGGTTATACTGACTTACAGAGGTATTTTACTGGTAAAAAAGCAAACATAAAAATGTAGTAAAGTAGTCTGAGCACCGCTGTATTTTGATAGGAAAGAAATT
Source organism: Hermodice carunculata (assembly GCA_964020975.1). Classification (NCBI taxonomy): domain Eukaryota; kingdom Metazoa; phylum Annelida; class Polychaeta; order Eunicida; family Amphinomidae; genus Hermodice; species Hermodice carunculata. Next base: position 33,123,819 of record OZ026624.1, read on the forward strand.
TTTCTTTTTACTGTTTTGGGTGCACCATTTCACATGACAGTCAGTTTTTTCCTGGTGTATTGTTTTGTGTATCAATGAATCTGGTTACAAATATATAGTTTTTCTTGTGGTGTTACAACTGGAAATTTGATGCTGGTAAGGGTGCCGACGTCTGCGTACATAACAAACATGTGTTATTATTGGGCTGATATAGCCTATGTCAAAATTTTACAGAGGAACGTGTTCAATATGGACAATAGTAATTCCATATGTATATAGATTAGACAGGGACAGGCTAGCTTATGGAGAGTAAAGAGTTCGGACTGCGGAACAGGGTAATGACTACTAGGAAGTGGTTCTGGACAAAAAGACACAAATACAATTAACAAAGGCAGATGCGCACAACACGGTCTTAAACGTCACTTGTTGCAGGCACACGTGATTATAACTACCTAAATCTTGCCGTGTACTGCTTGTTTGAGGCCTGATATGGGGGCTACGTTTTTGGACCAACTTCTCAGGTATGTCTATCAATATGTGGAGCACTGTTATGTTGCATGCATGCGTATGGTACCATTTGCAAAGTCCTGGTGTTTCGTCGATTGTTTACCAACAAGCCGTTTTTCCACTATGATATAAATTCACATATGTATTTTTATGTATATTCAAACACAACATTGTGCAAACTATACTTTCAAAATTTAGTTCGATCTAACAGGCAAAAACTGTTTGATAAATTGAGAGACATCTGTTTTCATTGTATTATAACTATAACGACCGTTTCGTGTACTGCGCTAAAATTACTGCTATCCCGAGTTGTAGCCACACGAAATTCTTTTTAATTATACAGTAGTCATCCAATGTCGATAATCGTTCACATGTGCCGCAGAAATGCACAACCGTAGAGACAAAGTAGTTCGTCTGCTGTCTGTTCACTCCAGTTGGCAAGGGTATGGATGGGTAAGGTCATGTAGTTCCCACCTCTGGCAGAGACGCCTGGAAGTAGCGCCTGACTGTGACGAATCGTATGGTATACTTGCGTCTATGCATTACATAATCACACAGTCGCATGCAAAATATTCCACTATTTCTCAAGGATAATGCACATAGGGTCATAAGTTCTAATAGAAAACACTTGCTTTGTACAGCTAGTCTTACAGAATGGACATGGCACATTCTCCAAATTTTCATTGTTGGGAGGGGGGCATATCATGAACATTGAGATCTTACCTTCACATTCACATACGCTTGAAGTTACAAAGTGCAGCAAGTGTAAGTTTCCTTTATTACCTTTGGTATACCCGCCCACCCCCACGCCATCCCCAGCAGCTGGGGTGCACAAGTATGCAATTGTCATTTAAGCATGCATGCAAGGACTTCACCCTTTGTGGCAGAGTTGTCCAGAGAAAGTTGGAAAACCAAGGTACATTCAACAGCTGCAAATCACTACATGTCCTAATAAAATTACCAGTGCTAAAAATGACACACGACAGTCATCGTGTGGCACATAATGCAGAACAGATCAGGTTTACCAAACTTCAAAACTTCATTGACGACTGGTGGGACTATGTTCTGTTACGGGAGGTACCTTTTTAACCAGCAGTAATCAACAGCAGTCAGAAAGGTTAAAAAAAGATTCAAACTTGCCTTTTGACTGCATCAATCGCCATGCCAGCTCAGAGTGAACAGACTGCAGTTGATCCCATGCATGAATATAAACTCGAAAAAAATTATGTTTACCTGATGCGCATAAGGAGATGTCACTGTCATTTGAGCATCTAACAAATGCAGTGTAATGACCACCAGAAGTGCCACCATGATGGTTGATTACAGCATACAAGTCATACTTGATTGACTGGTGAAGGAAAGTTTGGTCATGGCCGACATAATAAGGGCTGAAATCTCTGAAAAATATCACATTATGAATGTTGCTGAAGGCATATCAATGAATCCAATTTGATCACCACACAATTCCTGTTAAACACGTGCTCTGGATCTGTCGTTGCTGAAAGAGACGAGTAAGTTATTGTGCACAATACGCTTTTTAGCTCGGCTGACATGTCAATCCGCAAGGAAAATTAAAATATGAGTCATCTGGTTTCAGTGACAAATTTTTGAACTGGTTCAGGAATTTGCGCATTTGCCACATCAGATAGTTCTTTGTTACCAAAAACAAAAATGTTTACCAACCTATCACTTGCAACATGGTGATGAGATTGGGATTAACTCTAGGGGCCAATATAGATATAGCAGAAAGTAGTACTTTTGTCCTTGGCTGAAAGAATTTTAGGGAATAGAGGAGGAAGTTTTCTTGGTCTTCACTTGGATGGGAGCATGTACATAAAGGTCTATGAAGGATGTTTACCTTATGAAGGTCGTAGTTGCGCCTGGAGAACCCCAGTCGCAACTGAGTGAGGTATATACAGGAAGCGGTCACCATAGGAGTAAAACACAGTCAGCCGCAAGTAAGGTAGCCTTCGGCTTAGATATGAAAATTTGGAGGGAAAGGGAGTTTCTGATATAGGAGTGTAGATTGTTTCATAAACGGATGGTATCAGGAAGAAATGAGTTGCTAAAGCGCTGGGATCTACAATTGAGAGGGCGTATCGGGGTAGAATGACGTTTAGAACGACCAGTGAAGGAAGGAGGTAATAAGCTTGAAAGGTAAGTGGGAGTAAGCTGATTATATATTTTATAGAAGAGGATCAACTTGAAATATTTGCGTCTGTTTGTGAGGGTTTGCCATCCTAGTTCCTGGAGTAGTTTAGCATGAGAAGTGTGTCGTAAGGTATCGGTACATATTTTGGCCACCTCGAACTGAATGGATTCCAGAAGATCACAAAGACCTTCACCGCACTTGTCAAAGAGAACACAACTGTATTCAAGAATGGGTCGAACCATAGAGAAATATAGTCTGGTCAAAGCTGTGCGGGAGAGTTTGTATTTAAACCTGCGAAGGAGTGCCATGCGGTGACCAGCTTTGTTGGCTATACAGGTGATGTGACCATGCAAGGATAAATTACTACTGAGAGTTATGCCAGGAAGGGTATGTATGTTGGCTTCACGAATAGCTAATTGGCCAAGAATGACTGGTGGACGGCAAGGTTTGGAAACTTTGGCTGAAAAAACAACAGATAGAGATTTAGTGGCATTAAATATGACTCGCCAAGTTTTACATCAGTTATGAATGGCAGAAAGGCTGGTATTTAAGTGATCAGAAGATTCCGTGGCATTTTGACTAATTTATAGCAGACAGGTGTCATCGGCAAAACATCTGACATCGCGACTAATGTTATCTACAAGGTCATTCATATAAACCCAAAACAGGAGAGGGCTAAGTGTGGATCCCTGTGCAACTCCAGCTTTAACTGGCAGCAAGCAGGAAGTTTGGCCATGGATTACGTCTGGGAAAACCATCCTGGCTTCCTTGGAATGCTCCAGGCCATTGTAAATATCATGAATGGTATAGACAAGTAGGTTAATAGTGGAGTTGTCAGCATTGAAACCAGAATTTTTTTAGAGGAGATGAGGTTATTTTCAAAGAAGTAGTCATAAAGGGCATTAAAACCAATCTTTCAAAAACATTGGAACCATTGTACAATGAAGAGATGGAGCGGTAATTGCCCTATAACTGTCCATGGATTTTTTTAGTACGGGACATGTGTTGGACTTCTTCTATGATTCCGGGAATTCAGAAAGACCAAGTGAAAGCTTACAGATTATGGTAAGTGGCTTACAGATAGAAGACGCATTATGGCTAAGTAACGTGTTCCCTATACATGTATTGTCTTGCCAAGTGGCAGAGCTAAGCCTTAGGGAGGAAAGGACTTCGTAGACGCTGTTTTCATCAAAGATAACATCTTGCAATCGGGCATCAGTGCGATAAGTGAAATCGGGCAGAGGTGGAACATCTGCACCGGGTTGGGCTTTGCATTGACCAGCAAAGTATGCATTGAATAAATTTCATTTTCAGAGTCACTGTAAAAGATCTTGTCATCATCAATGAGAGGGGGTGGGTGATATGTCTAGATTGATTTTACAGCCTAACACAGACTTGAAGAGGCTCCATCACTGATTGGTGTAAATGTCCTTATTGTCGGGTTGTTGTCGCAATTTAGAAAAGTATTTAGGGGTGGAGCGTCAGACAAGATTGACAGCCTTAATACGGACTTCTTGTACAGCTGGTAGAGTCTTTCAATTTTAGTAAAAACATCGTAGCACAAGATTGACAGCCTCATTACGGGACTTCTTGTACAGCTAGTAGAGTCTTTCAATTTTAGTAAAAACATCGTGGCACGAGTTTGATGATGTATGTGCTTTTTTATATCAGCTGTAATCCTGTCTGTTTTGCTCTGGGTCGGATGGTTATTTCCTTAAATGGGATGAATTCTTTAGTTGTACTTATGACTAGATTGGAGCAGTAAGATATAATATCATCTACAGAACCAAACGCATCGTGGGCAGTATCCCAAGGTGCGTGAGACAGGGCGACATTCAGATAAAAAATAGCCCAATAAAAGTTTCATACGTGTCTTTTGAAAAGTTGTCTTTCAACACGGACAGGAAAAAGGAACATAAGACTACCGAGTGGTTAGATTTGATAAAGAAAGAAAGAAAGAAAGAAAGAGAGAAAGAGAGAAAGAAAGAAAGAATGAAAGAAAGAAAGAAAGAAAGAAAGAAAGAAAGAAAGAAAGAAAGAAAGAAAGAAAGAAAGAAAGAAAGAAAGAAAGAAAGAAAGAAAGAAAGAAAGAAAGAAAGAAAGAAAGAAAGAAAAAATGTGCCTGTGTCAAGTATCAGTAAAGAACGGCTCTGTTCGGTATCAATAAAAATACTACTTATCCTGGACATGAATGTAGTTGCTCAAAGGTGTTATGGCTAAGTTACAAGAGCAGCGTCAAAACAGTAATTTTCATGTACTGATTAGAACAAGCATAACCCCTGAAAATGTATTGAGTATACTGATGGAAGCTCTCCGTGTGAACAAAGGCAATTCTTGCTATCAACAACACAAAAAAACCTACAGAATATTCATTTAGACGACAGGTTGAAGGATAAACACTGTAGCATATATTTTAAGATACATTAAAAGAAGCATTGTATATAAACTCCCGATATATGACATTAACATAACCAGTAAGGTTAAACAAATTGTATCACTCCTGAAAATGTTAACATAAACAGCAGAGGCTAACAGATTGTATATGTAACCAGTCAACATAACATTTAAATCAAGGTCATAATGGTGACCAAATTACGTATGTAAAAAGTAGTGAGAAAACAAACGTAGGAGAACAGTGATTTTTCCACCACGTTAGGATGTATGATTCCCGTAAAGCATATGATTTTCCTGAACAAGCCGTAAATTCAGGCTATTAAGGAATCAACATGAATGAATGACGTCTGAGTCGAGATCATATATGATCTTCAATGTAAAAAGGTCAAGGGTCAAATGCCCTTAAGCTACACTTAGACTATTTACATTTTCGACTTCTCAAAATTGCATGGAATGTTTTGGTATCCACATGGATGTTTGCCTGGTGGCTTTACGAAACAGAAGATGATGTAGTAACGTTTCCATTTTTAATGTACTTATATGTTGAAAATAGTTTAATTTACTGCTTGAAAAGAAGAAATACACAGCCGGTCGTTTGATATTTAATATAGGGTCACCTGGCGTCACGTAAATCACAGTTTGGCCACCAGGTGGTGCCGCGATTGTTGTAAATTGATGAAGTTCATGTGCTAAGGTCAACAACTCCACTTCACAAGGTGGGCAGATCTATAAGGCTGTTGAATTTGCAAAGCACGTACACGTGTAAAGACGATGATGTCACCTGTTTTTCCGATTTATGAATAATAAATAATTAAATCTATTCAACAAACCTGAGAGGGAACCGCACGGATCTTCTGTTTTTGTGTTTGACATGGCCTTGCATCGAGAAGCGCCTCAGTTGCAAAATCAAAATGGACGGAAGAATGCGCGCATACATCTGAAGGGTAGCTACCTGGTATGACTGACATCTTTGGCAATACCTTTATTAAACAAAAGGGATAACATCATATGACTTAAATACATTAATAGCGCCAGTCGGATCAAAGGTCCCGTCTAGTAGGTTGATCGGTGGCTTCCAGAGTGTACCTAGGAGATGTGTTCACTAAGGGCGTATCATTATCTATTAAAAAGTAGCAGGCGACATTAACACGACATCACAGTTTTTGACAATTTTCAATGGGAGAATAAACAGTTGCATGTCATTTTTAAAATATTGGCATTAGGTCTCTCGGATATAATAAACTTTTACCCCATCAAGAATATGAAATACGCCACACCCGGTCATTGATGTGCCTAGTCTCCTTAATGAAATTCTCCACTTTTTCCAGCAGTAGTATCGTGTAAAAAAACAACACTTTTTTGCAACATCCTCGCGCATTTTAGCAAAAAGCTTGCTGAATCAAGATAACACAAAAGAATGTGCAATTACATTCTAAAAACAAATGCATTGTTATGTTATGTACGTTCTGGGGATGATCCAGTATGTTTTATCTCATTCAATACAGTGACTTGTAGAGCTGTCCAGCCAGTGATGTCTTTAACTGGTTACTCAGGCAGCTGCATCATCTCCAGCTGTCACGACTTGCCATAGAGCGTATCAGGCACGCTCTTCTGCATGGTGGCAGCACCCAGCTGATTCCCGCGTCACATAACATTTCCGACCAATGTATAAAGCAGCTTTTGTTGATTCCCCCATGTCTCCCCATGCAACTAGTAAATACCAGAGAGCAGTTACCCGCAGTGCAACCTGCAGGCATTTACTCCGTTCACGATTCTACGTACATGTGACAAAACGGGGCATGGGACCAGCTTAGAATCAACCATATATCCCTTCAGTCCCCTGTAAACTGTGGGTGAAGATTGATATTTTGCCTCTTCTGGAAGGACTGGCCGCCATGCATGGGATGAGTTCATGACTAAACAGAAGGCATTTGGTAAGATGGGACAGAATGACATGACAATGGCCAGGGACTGCAAATTGTGTCATGTCGTATGAGAAAAAAGTTGCAAAGCAGATATTGCATTCATTACCAACTTCCAATTCGATAAAAGTCGATGTGGCCTGACTTGACATTACCATACCACATTCGTACTCCTCGTAAGCCGATCTTTCGTTCCAGGTGCAGAATGCATATGGCAGAAGAAGCTATACAATTGACCAAGATGAACATCTGACCTAGAAAGTTTGCTGGGGGGGGGGGGGGGGGGGGGCATTGTGTGGGCATTGTGGCCAAAGCTCGCCGAGGAAAGCTGCTGTAACACATGAAAACGTGGCACTGAAAGAGATACCAGTTATGAGGTACATGTGGTCTCACCTTAAAAAAAACTGCTTCTCTGGTCTTTCTTACTCACCATCTATCCTCTTTATGTAACGTTTCAGGTTGCAGGAAAAGCTTGAAACAGTCGTCAAGAGATACAATTCTTGTGTCTGGAAAACAAAACAAGTTTAGATACAGATAGGTGTAACCGGCCACGTTTCTTAAAGAACCCCTAACATAGCTCCGTTGCAATGTTACCTTACGTAAGTGAGTCAAATTTTAGTCCAGAAACTTTCTATGTGCAATAAACAAAACATGAAAGTTATTTTACTAGCTAAGTTACTTAATGATTAATTAACACAAGATAATTAATCCAACAAAGGAGCAAAACATTATATTGACAGATGTTTCCACAAAGTTCATGGTTGAAGCTCAAATACTTTTTGAGATACATGCGACACAAATTTGACAATTCTAACTTCGAATCAACATTTTCCCTAAGTTAATTAAAGATTAATTAAGTCTGTATTATTAACCCAAGCGACAAACGAAACCCCAGATGCACGCTTTCATATATTGATAGATGTTTCCACAAAGTTTCATGGCTGTACCTCAAATGCTTTTGGAGGTATGCGTGACACAAATGTGACAATTTTAATGTCAGACGGACGGACGGACGAGGGCAAGTTTATATGCCCCCTGGTGGGGCCATAAAAACCGACATTACTTTGAAATGAATACTTCCTTGTTAATTCAATTCGAATCTGCTAGTTCCCCATTCGCACAGCGATTAGGAAGAACAAGACTTACAAAGAAATGCAGCCTTTTCTAATTAGTTCTGAGGCAGAGAATGGAGTGTGTGTACATGTCATGTCTACAGAAATGCCTTTGCTAATTATCATAAGAACATGCTTAGACGAAATAATCAGGAGGGAAGATTTTAGCCACCCCGACGTTTATGGAGGAAATTACCCCTTTGTCTTGCAAACTGAACTCGGATTTCTTCAAAATGAATTCTCATAAATTTTTCATTCAGATCCCACCAAATGAACCCGGGAAATAAGCTACATAAATGCAAGTCAAGTCAGTGTTTAGAGTAATATTTAAATTGAGAATAAAATATACACTTTGAATGTACTGCAAGAGGCGAGTTTATTTTTTTAATGTAATAAGCCAGGCTTAGAATGAAACAATAAAATAGTCTACGATATCATCTCACCTTGCGCCCTCAGAAGTGTATCGCTGCCAACCTATATAATTTACAATGATTTGACGATAAATATAATGTAAGAAAGGCTTCAACAATATAATTGCCCCTAAATTGTCACGAGATGGAAATTATTATTATTATTATTATTATTATTATTATTATTATTATTATTATTATTATTATTATTATTATTATTATTATTAATATATCTTTATTCGTACTAAAGTACACAGTATCGTAAATAAATATATGCATAAATATGTAAAGAAAAAGGACAAGCAAAAAACTTCATAAATGTATCAGTCTTACTTCAACCCATTGTCTAAACCTCTACTAAATATGTACTACATGTATAAAATCATCCTGTACAAAGGATGTAGATGAAATTTCTGTTCTCCTCCTGAGACAAAATGCAATGCCAGTTACCATCTCTTACTTCCCATGGTTCTTGCATGGCCTTGGCAAGCAACAAAACATCAGCAGAACTTTGCTGTTATTATCTATAAAAGTGAGCATATCTTGTACCTCGTAGCCTGGAAAGTTTGATCTTAATATATTATATTTACGCACGAGATAATTGATGGAATTGCTGACGGTCGGACTACTACCTTGAAATGCGTGTCTCGCAAAAGTCCTAGCAACAAAGTAGGGACTATGGTGTGCTTGATGAAAAAAAAAAGTTTTTGAAGTTTAGCACCAATATCTAGTATGCAAAGTTTAATTTTTCAACTGCGACCGTGGAATATACAGAATTTATATTGCTTACTGAGTTAACAAAACTTGCCAGTCGTGATTCTGCGCCGCTACGTCCACGCGTGGCTACATGTTGTCTTGTTGACCCACTCAACGGAAGTTGCAAAATCATAAAGGGATCAAGCTGGACGTCATTCTAAAATTGAGAAATGACAGACAAATATTGTTGCACAATATACTACTGTCCTATCTTCCGTAGAAAAATATGTAGCACATTTGTATGCTCAAGAAGTTTCCTTTTCTTCAATGGATATCCGGAGGCATTCTCTTTCACGCAGTATTTTTTAAAGTATATTACTTTCACCTAATGTCTGTCACAAGACTCAAAACGATGTTATTTGACACAATGTAAAAGACTTACCATAATGATATCATTGTTGTATCGAAATGCAGATTGTAAGTGCGTATGAATGTACTTTGGTATAATATTATAAAATTTGCAGTTGGGATAACGCTAGCTAATGACTCTTGTCTGCTATCGCTTGACCTATCTAGGAAAAAGCTTATTGTTAAATTCTGAAGCGCAATTTAAGAACAGAGGCAGATGAATACCATATATTGGAGGTGATTGCCGTGCGAGTTCAAATAGCAATAATAAAATACAAATACTAAATTTCTGCTGCATTCATAGCAATTTGCAATGATACGGTATTCAGAACATGATTGATAAACTGTTGTTCTGTATTTAGAGTGAATCCAATTTATGAGTGGGTATGAACCTTTTCTATTATATGGGAGTGGGGGCACATTATTATTTAAGATTGTAAAAACAAATGCTGTTGCGAAAACCATTTTAAAAGGTTAATGGAATGGAGGGGTATCTCTGAATCGGGGATGATGAAGGTGCATTACAGTCGGGATTACAAATATATTCTCAAAATAAGCAGGAAGTCCATTGTTTGAGAATCTGAAACGAAACTTGAGACTTTGACGAAGAGGCAAAACGTCGATTCTGAAGTTTAACTTCTTGAATAGTGGTTCCAAAAATGTGTTTTACCGAGATATCGAGCTACCCTTTTCTGTTCGGGGGGGGGGGGGAGGGGGGGGGGAGAAACAGAGAGTTGTATATAAATGGCAATTCGGACAGGGGTTAATAAGAACGTATCACTCTGGAAAACGTGTTTGCAATTTTATTCAAGTGTAATGTCCATGACAACTGTTTATCAGTTTGTAAGCCAAAGAAATTGAATTGGTCAAATTGTTCTGTTTGGACATAATTATTTTTTATGTTTAAATATAAATCCAGCTTTCGGTGAGGAAAGTGAAAAATCACATACCTGTTTCCGAATGTTTAGAGAAAGTTTGTTAGCAATTAGCCAGTTATATGTTTGTTTTAATTCGGCATTTATATTTTTAGAAAGGTAACCAGTATTGTTATTTTTACCACTGGTAAGGTTAAAGGAAGATAAATTTCACCACGATAGTATCTACAGAGTGAACTGAACCAAATTTGTCGAAAACAGTATACATCTCATTTATATAATTTATGGAGAGCAAGGTTTTTAGCATTGACCCTAGAGTGGTCATATGTAACCAACTGGAGCAGAATCTCCTTATTGGACATACTGAGTTCTAACCTGTAAGATAGAAAAAAAAAGTTTAATGAAATTCCACGTAGCCCATAGTACCCTAATTTGTGAGAAGGATGTTATGATTTAAGGTGTCAAATGCCTTTGAGCCATTCCAATATACTTATAGGTAGCTCGGTCTTTGTAAACGCAGTTTGTAGATTCCAGAGTAGTGGTTTCGTTAAAATACAAGATTCAACTAGAAGCCGATCAGTGACCGCAAAACCCCTCGGCCAGGACGGAGGGACAGACAGATGGACGGACGCGTAGGTCACGACAATACCCCTCCAGTAGGTCAGGCTACTTCTGTTTAACCTAATGACAAAGCTTTGGTGCAAATGCAATGAGCAGAGATATCATGGCAAGGCAATTTTTCTTCAATGCAGTACTGTGACCTAAATATGTGACCCAGTGGCCTAGTTTTCAATAGGCACCTGAGGCATCCTTAGGACCAACTGTCATAAACATTGATGAAGCTACATTCAATATTTTTAGATATTGTGTTAACGGCGTCTTTTTCTTCAATGTAGTCCTGTGACCTAAATAAGTGACCTGGTGACGTACTTTTCAATACGCACATAAAGCACCTCAATGGCCTTCTGTGATAAAAAAATTGGTCTCTGTAAAGTGAGTATTTCTGGAGATATGGCGTGGCAAGGCCATTTTTCTTCATTGCAGCACTGTGACCTAAATATGTAACCCAGTGACCTAGTTTTCACTAGGTGTCTGAGCCATCTTTGGGACCAACTGTCATAAATAATTGGTGCAGCTACAATGAGTAATCTAATATTTGAAGATATCATGGTATGGCCATTTTTCTTCAATGCAGCACTGTGACCTAAATATGTGACCCAGTGACCTAGTTTTCAATATGCATCTGGGACATCCAAAGGTCCAGCTGTAATAAATAATTGATAAAGCTACATTCAATATTTTTTAGATATTGTGGTAACGCCATTTTTTTTTCGCAATGCAGTACTGTGACCTAAAAATGAGACCTAGTGACCTACTTTGCAATAGGCACCTGAAGCACCTCAATAGCCCCCTGTGATAAAAATTTGGTCTCTGGAAAGTGAGTATGTTTGGAGAAATGGCGATAACAAGGTATGGACAGACAGACGGACGGACGGACGGATGGACATATACGTGACGACAATAGCCCTGCGGCCATATAGGCCGAGGGGTAAAAACCTCGGTAACTTTGGTAGCAAAAGTGATTGGAATCAAAATAATGATACGATTGTAATGTATGTAGTTTAGTGCAAGTGATTGGTCATCTTTTTGTAAACAGGTATTATCTTGGCTACCTTTAATTTACCAGGAAAAATACCAGAACACAGCGACTGGTTATTAATAAGGGCCTGGGGTTTTAACAGAGGGATGCTTTTGAATACATCACTAGATATGCATTTTGAAGTGTCGTATAAGAATAAATTATTAAATGTGTATGTTCAAGTGTCACAATAGCCCGTGTATACATAAAATATTTAACGTGTATTTTCAAGTGTCATGCAGTCAACGCTATTAACGTGTATTTTCAAGTGTCATGCTGTCAACGCTATTAACGTGTATTTTCAAGTGTCATGCAGTCAACGCTATTAACGTGTATTTTCAAGTGTCATGCAGTCAACGCGATTGCTGTCGAAGGGGAACTTTTGCAGTCTATATTTCATATCTCTTGATATTATATTCGTATTCTTTTCATATTTATATCAGTATTTGCGATGATCTGTTGTGGGGAAATGCTTTGCCATGACAGACAGCCACCAAGTCTAGCTTCCCAGTGAAGACGCATGATGTCCATAAACAAATAGTACCATTCCAACGTTGAATTTGCAATAATATTAATGTGGTTCTCCTCCTGTAAGGTCCCTTTTATCAGAGGCCATCCTTCGAAAGGACCTCGATTTGTATGCACAGTGTCACATTTCCGTTAAATTATTCCCTTTTATAGGAACCAGCTCTCTTATAGGGTCACTGTGACATCTCCATTGTATTCTCCCATCCCAAGACACAACTCTCTTATAAGGCCACTGTGACATTTCCATTAAATTGCCCCTCTATAGAGACCAATTCTCTTATCCGGCATTCTAACCGTTTTTATCATTATAAGAGGGGGACCACTGTACACATATTGTGTGTATTTATTCCTAACCGTGCACTAACAAGTATACATAAAGGCAAAAGTGTATTGACCGCTCAAAACATACCCTGGAACACTTTTGGCAAGTGACTGTCCCTTTCAATTGCCCCTCGAAAAGTTCGGACACAATGGAATCATTCCTTTCCAGATGTGCGAGCCATTTTTTTTCAAATTCCTGAAACATAAATTTTCGTAGTTAACATGTGGTACAGTAAACACCAGCCACAGGCATGTAAACACTTCTTGAGGGAAGCGTGGCAAGAACATGCAACGACTCTTGATGGTGATGCAATGGTCATGTAGGTGATCTTACTTCCTGTGGTCTGTCATACTAAAAGTATTGTAACTTAATGATATTACTTTGTCCAGCAACCTGTTTGTGTTAATATTTTGATGCACATAGATATATAGATATACAGTATATATATATATATATACATATATATATATAGACAGGCAGACAGACAGTCAGACAGACAGTCAGACAGACAGACAGACAGACAGACAGACAGACAGACAGACAGACAGACAGATAGATAGATAGATAGATAGATAGATAGATAGATAGATAGATAGATAGATAGATAGATAGATAGATAGATAGATAGATAGATAGATAGATAGATAGGGCATATTTTATAAATTGTATCTGTAACAAGTATAGTTCACATACCCTTTTGCTTTAGGGGAGGGGCATGAATTAATGACACCAATAACGTGATTGCAAAATAGCTATATAGAATGGGTTAGACACTGATTCACATACGGCTTCAAGCTAAACGTGGAGGCAGGTCTCCCACACACATTTTGTTTTCAGCTATGACTAAATATATAATTTTAATATTTCTCGGGGCCTGGATACATTATCATTATTATTATTATTATTAATATGTAACAGCCAGGCTGTGGAAGCTCCCGAAGGCAAGGTACGACTCGACGCTTTGTCGCATGGCCTGCTATCGCAGGCATGCTCGTTTTGACTCGACGCTTTGTCGCCCTACTGTGTTTGGTGTCTTTCCAAGCGTGATTCATATTTTGCGATGACTGTGTTTTGTCTAGTTCCCTACAGCCTGATTCATATTTTCCGTGCAGCGAGGCAGGGAACCAGCCAAGGCCATAGCCTGGGGCCGGTGAGCGTTTATCTTTGCTTATCAACTGTCATTCCCTGAAGAAGGACTAATGATCCGAAAATTTGAGAAAAATATTAATAATTATGTACACGACAATGAACTTGTTCTTTCATTTGGGTAAATCTGTCGCGGAGAATGATTCAGTTTTCATGGGTTCTAGACTGCACTTCCGCTTCCTGTTTGCTTCAAAAATCAACTTCCGTGCTGCAAGCAATTCAGGCCATCCACTAGCAAGATAAGGGAGCATGAATTAATTTGTTTCCTCTACGCACGTAACGGTTTAGCTCCCTTCGGGAGCTATTATTATTATTATTATTATTATTATTATTATTATTATTATTATTATTATTATTATTATTATTATTATTATTATTATTAACATCTGATTTCCTTTCATTCTCCTCAATCAGCCAAATAGTGTGCAATTATCTGTATGCCCGAGCATTTTTACTACAGGATTGTTCCAAAAACAAAGTGGCAGCGCTTAAAATAAACATCATGATAAATTATGACAGGCTTGATGCTCTATTAATTACGAAACTTGTTTATTTAACATTCATATATCCATATGGAAAAAGGCGAATTACAATTTTTAAGATTTCATACCTCCATATCTCCCCCATCAAGTCGTTCCAACCTTTCGTTATGATTCACTTGGGCTGTATTTAGTTCTTTGTGCAATTCTTCTAGAATGTACAGCAACAACTCCTGTGCGTCCTGCTGTGAATGGCCTTCAAAACGTGGTTCATTTCTGTCCATAAGCCTCTAAAAGACAAAGACATATATGATTAGCTTTCCGTATTCTCCGCTTTATACTCAGTTTACTCAATGAAACTTGAGAAAAATACGATTTTGCATTTGCAATCATCGTCAGAACAAGTTGTAAGTATATTTGCTTGTTGTAAGATTGCAAGAAGTAGCTTTTGCCTGTGCATCCAATTAAATATGTACTAAGCAACTTGAATTTGTTGACGAATTAAAAAGATACAGTCACTAGCACTTGAACTGATACAGGTTGTGATATCTATCAACCCTTGATTTAAAATTACAGCACCAATGCACTCTTTCTAGTATGCCATTTGTGAATACTACACATAATTCATATAGACACGTGTGATTTTTGCTGTATTAATCCACCGGAGGGCCCTAGGAAAGATTAGCGTTGAGATTAATTTATAACGTTTATTAATCTCTATAAATATAGATTGTTATTATTGTTACTATCATCATCCTCATCATTATTATAATTATTGTTATTGTCATTGTCATTGTCATTATCATTATTATTATTATTATTATTATTATTATTATTATTATTATTATTATTATTATTATTCACCAAATCATTTCTTTCAAAGTGACTATCTCTGTATCCATTGATATTTTACACAATTTTGAAACTGCAGGCAACAATCCGACCTTGATCTTGACCCCTCTGCATCCTCACCACCCCACCCCGGGACAAATGTTCGTAGGAACCGAACGTCACAATATCGACAATAATTCTATGGTACGAAATACATGTAAAATATTCTACACACAACATAAGGCATAATTTGTTGTAGACCTTGATATCCCGTGGTGCAAATGAATGATGGTCCCCAGACCACACTTCAATCATCACATGTGCAATCTCCGTTGCAATGTTCTCGCGTCTACCCTTCAAGTCTTTGTTGAATTCGCCATCTAGGTGAAAAAAAATAAGAAATGTAAATATCATCTGTACATAGGCAGGGTCGATAACATCAAACATCTGATGGAACAGTCCCAAGCAGGGAACTGGCTCAGCAACACGTTTTCGTAGGTACGCGGCATCCGGAGTTAATTCATGAAAAGTATTTCTGAAATGTATCTATACGGGTCCACGCCATTATAAATTTTATTATACACACATACAACGAGAGAGAGAGAGAGAGAGAGATTAAGTAGCAGGCATTCCCCAACCTGAATTTTTAATTCTAATGATTGTTGTCGGGATGCTGCATGTGATGTTGCGTAAGAACGCATCCACAGTATAATTTCGCTGCCTGCCCATGATAACGACATTTAGCAATCTGTCGTTTACAAGAAGGAAACAAATACAAGTCACTTTATGCGATGGAATTGTTCTCCTGAACTCGAGCTGACGTGTTTTGTTAATCATATATTTATCTTGTTCTGGCTCAATTTTAAGGAAAACTTTCCATGCTTTAATTCAGGTCTTTTGCAATACAACCAACTCCGTCGATATTAAAGAAAGAATCACTTATGTCTCTTCTGTGAACGAAAAGTTGATACCCACTGAGGCATGTGAAAATAGCATTTGTCATCTCGATTCCTGGAAACATTATGCAAAAGATTGAAGCCAAATTTAGAACAGAGGAAGTTGTTACAATTTGTTTTGTATAATTTGAGCAAATGCACGTTTCCTAGAAATACATCAGTACTTCGGTCTAAATAGTTGGATAATGGAATTTTACACAGAAAATGAACAAGTGATTATGCAAAATTTCAACATTTTAATGTATAATTTTTGTCGTCAGTGTTAAGTCAATTTTTGATGAAATGTTAATCTGACCACAATAATGCAATGAGTGATCCTAAATTTATGGGACACCACAAGAAGCAAAGATCAATCAATCATACGTACATTTTACCGTTTTGCAGATTTATAATATAATTATTATTTTAAATAAGTTGTATATAAACTTTGTATATAAACTTTACTGAAAAAAATAATTTATCAGCTGAAAACAAACCATTATAAAGCAGGGGCAACATGGCAAACGGACTGCACACGCATGGTCAGGGAAGACCAGAATGATCGGCACGTGTAACATCTGGCCTCGTCGGTGTATCCGCGGTGAGTAAGATTAAAATATTCAGTGTACATACAAGCTTCACAAATGTATAGATAATAAAATCACAACATGGCATGACAGCTCAGCGATACGAATAAATGGTTGTCAGTTTACTCTGATGGGTTCTCGAAGAACTCACACCTAAAATCCCACGCTTTCCTTAAAAAATCCTTGAAATATGGTCAAACCGGTCTCTTGCAACAACACTCTGGTCATAAGCACCTTCCCCAAGAAAAACACAAAGTATGGTTATAACAGAGGACCTTAAAACCTTATGCCATACATCTTCTTCATCATTAACTGTCCGCAAACTCTCAGGTTCTCCTAAACATTCCATGTTTTAGAAATCCTATATGCCCACCTTTTCTTCTTCTTTTCCCCATGCATATATATATTCAGTAAACCCTTCTGAACGTTACTTTTTGCCGTAAGGCCAAAAAAAGGACTGTGTTTGGGGTTTCCTACCGACCCTTGCCAAAACCCCCCTACCCTAAAACTTTTTATTGATTTTCGAAAAAAAAAAATCTAGGCAGATTTTCTTCATGAAATGCACAATTTATCCATTTTAAGTCACTTTTCTTCTGTTTTCAGAGCACAAATTTAAGAAGAAAAAAAAGCCTACCTACCTACCCTATTTATTTTTGGCATGTAACCTCAAACACACTATTTATTTTCTTTGGCCTAATGGAATATTCATATCCCCATGAAAAATATCCCCCCCAGACAAAAAGTTCCAGCTCCGACATTTATTTTCAGGAAAAAGATGTCTTTTTAATGCTCATTCTTTATACGGAAGAAGCCGAATGTGACATGTGCCGAGCATGCATTGATTAATTGGCACAAGCTTCTGGTCTTGCGTGTGTAGTCCCTTGCCATGTTGCTGAAAGTAGACTTCTGTCACACGTCACAAAAGTCAATATGTATAAGATGCATGCATGCATACATACATACATACATACATACATACATACATACATACATACATACATACATACATACATACATACATACATACATACATATGAGTGTGTGCGTGTTTGTCCATCGAAAGGTCATTGGCACACTTCTTATTTATATTATACCTAGAAAATAGTTTCGCAGCCTTTTTGTGTGAACCAACGCTTGGAGGACTGAGTTCATGGCGCATGTGTTTCCAAGGTTGTCCAGTCCTGTGTGGCCATGTCTACTTCTGTGACCTTGTCTTTCACTCTGAAATAAATAACTGACACATGCTTGAAAAAGATTGACTTTTCTAGCATTAACTGCTCAGTAGAAATATAGTTTTTATACTATAAAAGACAGGAGCTAAATTTGGCAGCTTCTAAATATCGAATTTAATTTTCAAAATTGTCTGCTAGAAAGAAGCGCAATTTTACTCTTCGTTCAAATAAACTGACAGTATAATATTTTAAGACACCTCTCCTTGTTCAAGGCAAACGATGCAACAATGTAATAAAAAAGATGAATATTGCTGTGATGTGAATCTAAGTATTTTGGTACTCGTCCAGACATTAGTCATGATAACGTTGATGATAAGGAAAGGCTACAGGTCTTTTTGTGACAAATGTGTACAGCATAATCCAACAGATGTTTGCCGTACTCGCTTCGATATATGATTTTAGCTTTTATTTTTCATATGTTTGAATCTGTTCCTTGGATGTCATGAGTTCATTTTCATGTTGATCTGTACCAGTATATCGCATTTTTGGAGCACATAAAGTCGTATTTGCGCTAAGAGTCTTCTTTTATCAGTGATTTTCAGATATGCACAATGTGTTTTTATTATTATTTTATCTGATTTAATGTATTTCATAATACATACTGTACATCCACTTATATATATATATATATATATATATATATATATATATATATATATATATATATATATATATATATATATACATATGCGTGTGTGTGTTGTGTATATATATATGTATATATATGTATATATATATATATATATAGTATTTGTGTCTTTTTGCCCAGAACCTCCTGCTAGTACTCATTACCCTATTCTGCACTCTTAACTCTTTACTCTCCATAAGCTAACCTGTCCCTGTCTAATCTATATACATATGGAATTACTATTGTCCATATTGCACTCGTTCCTCTGTAAAATTTTGACATAGGTTGTATCAGCCCAAATAAATTAAAGGGTCTACAGCCGGTAACTACTCAACATGTTTCGGAGCCTTTTACCCGTACATGTTTCTCTGAGTAGGGGCTCCTCGTCTATGCTAAATATTAAGCAAAGACAACCCACATAATAAAAAATAAATATGTACGTGGCAAATGATGAATTAGCTGAATACGTGAAGTTTTGCTTGTAAATGCAGAGCTTTATTATGAAAGAAGAATACCTGTCGAACAAACCTTAATTACTAAATTTGTATAGTACAGGTTCTGATAAGAACAATTTGACTGAACCAATATATATATATATATATATATATATATATATATATATATATATATATATATATATATATATATATATATATATATATATATATGTATATTTGTACTGGGTCTATTATTGGATAAACTGACTAAAGGCGGTCGCGCATTGTTTACTGTGGTGGAAAAAGCCTTGTAGTACTTCAATTTTATTTATTTAAGAAATTCTTTACCCTGGGTAGCCCTTTCAGAGCGCAGCTCTGTTCTTCCAAGGGACCTAGCATGCATCTAGATGAAATAAGAAAGTAGTTAATACGCCTGTGGGGAAGCACACCGTCTTAGTTTATGGATATTTGCAAAACTGTCTGTGTGCAATTTTGAATCTGAAAACTTTTGTTCGATTGAAAGTTACCAATGGTAGAACGTTTTCGCGAGAATGCGCTTAAATCACGCAATCCTAAACACTGCTTAGCCTTAAAGGAACTTACTAAATAATAAAATAAATTCACTAGCATGAACTGGAGTAGGCCTACAATTTTTGGTGCTTTCTTATGGAACGCATAATTATGAAATACATGTCATCCTGGTAAATTTTGTTATGCCGATAACCCGGTACCGTTTGGGAAACCTTGGTCATATATTTTTTTGTCCCAGGTCGGATACAGAGTCATGCAACAGCGTATGGTGTCCCCAGCCTCAAATATTCATAATAAATTAATGATCATTTCTACCAACTTTGGTGCCTAACATACTCAATTGGATATCACTGAATGGTTATTCTTCACCATGAAATCATTTAACTTCTATCATCAGCATGATCGATAAATAGAGCCTGAAGAATGATTAAATACCTTTTCAGTCCCACTGCGGTCGATGTGGTGCGTTGCTCTGTTTTCTTTCCTATCCCGTGTGGTCACATCGCGTTTTGATCTTTCAGTGGTGTACTTCACAAGAAGAAAGAAAATTCTAAATGAAAATATAACATCCAAGCGGCTAATTCACTTGATTTCGCTTTTTATTGTTGCTGTTTGTTTTCGTTTATGGAATAAAGCTGTCAAATAAAATCACAAGTATAAGTATTTAATCATAGTTTTGATAGGAAATATGTGTAAAATAGTTCATTTATGTCTTCAATGAATTCCTGATTTACAAAGAGGTCAAATATTGAAGTGGCTAATTCACTTGATTTAGCTTTTTTATTGTTGCTGTTTGTTTTCGTTTATGGCATTAAGCTGTCAAATAACAACACAATTGTGAAGTATTTAATCACACTTTTGATAGGAAATATGTGCAAAATAGTTCCATGACATCTTCAGTGAATTCCTAATATGGAGCACCGTGAAAATATACTCGTGAAAATAGGTACATTTACAGTATATTTAGAACGGTGAAAAGGGTTTCAGATCCCAATCTCCACAATAGCAGTGGTGGACATACAAAAAGCCTTGTAGTACTTCAACACGCTTGTGGGGAAGCACACCTTCCTAGTTTATGGATCTTTGCAAACTGTCTGTGTGCCTGAAAACTTTTGTTCGATTAAAAGTTACCATTGGAACAATGTTTTCGCGAGAACGTGCTTAAATGAGCTGGAACACGAGGTCGTTTAGTACATGCACGAGGCGAAAATCTTTTTCCCAAACGCGTATTAAAGCACTACAAAGCTTTTCATGCAATCCTAAACAATGTGGCTTAGCCTTTAAGGAACTTACTAAATAATAAATAAGTTTACTGGCATGAACTGGAGTAGGCCTACAGTTTTGGTGCTTTCTAATGAAACGCATAACTATGAAATACATGTCATCCTGGTAAATTTTGTTATGCCGATTACCGGGTAACATTTAGGAAACCGTGGCTATAGTTTTTTGGGGGTCCAAAAGTCGGATACAGAGTCATGCAATAGCGCATGGTGTCCACATCCTTAAATATTCATAACAAATTAATGATCATTTTTGCCAACTTTGGTGCCTAACATACTCAATTGGATATCTCTGCATGGTTATTCTTCACCATGAAATCATTTAACTTCTATCAGCAGCATGATCGATAAAAAGCGCCTGAAGAATGATTAAATACCTTTTCAGTCCCACTGCGGTCGATGTGGTGCGTTGCTCTGTTTTCTTTCCTATCCCATCTGGTCACATTGCTTTTTGATCTATCAGTGGTGTACTTCACAAGAGGAAAGAAAATTCTAAATGAAAATCTAACATCCAAGCGGCTAATTCCCTTGATTTCGCTTTTTATTGTTGCTGGTTTTTTTTTATGGATTAAAGCTGTCAAATAAAATCACAAGTATAAGTACTTAATCATAGTTTTGAAAGGAAATATGTGTAAAATAGTTCAGTTACATCTTCAATTAATTCCTGTTTTAGAAAAAGATGGGATATCGAAGTGGCTAATTCACTTGATTTAGCTTTTATTGTTGCTGTTTGTTTTCGTTTATGCCATAAAGCTGTCAAATAAGAACATATGATAGGAAATATGTGCAAAATAGTTCCATTGCATCTTCAGTGGATTCCTGATATGGACCACCGTGAAAATATACTCGTGATAATAGGTACATTTACAGTATATTCAGAACGGTGAAAAGGGTTTCAGATTGCAGCATGAAATCTTCGGGCGAGCATGAAATCAGTGGTTGAGAAACTTAAAGGCTGCCTTTATGGAGTTAAACATCATTAACTGGTGTCTTTAAGGGTCCAAACATTTTTTAGTTTGCCGATTTCCCTTACGTCCACAGGATCCCGCTAAAAGTACATCTAATGTTTCGTAAGAAGCCCACAAGAGGGTAGTTTAAGGATAAAATAATTATCATTGAGATAATTGCCCAGTCAAGCGTTAGTAAAATTCATAAATCATTTATTTCGTGTGTAAAACTTGCACAAAGTACATACTGTATAAAGCACACATCTTGAGTTTGCCAGGCCATGAGGCCCTTCACAATATACCCGTATTAACGGCCTCTAGGTTCCACGGGGGGTCATTATGCCTGTGCTGAGGTAACATGATTGGAGAGTGCCAATAAAATATCAGGCCTAGGGATGCAAGGGGCTGTATATTAAAAACAATGCTACCAGAAGGGGCAGATTTTGGCCTGATAGTGGAAAACAATATATACATTGAGCTGACATGAATATTATGAAGGTATGTACACTGGCACCAGTATACTGAGTGATTCAGCTGGAGTCAACACTGTGTGCACGCAATGATATTGCAAGTAGTACTACGCAGAGCTGGTTGCCATGGCCATTTGCTGACAAAATTCCATTCACGCCCATGTTTTCTGGCGTTTATTTGATGTAAAGGATTCTTACAAACATTTTGGTGTATAAAACATACATGTTTGTAATCAGTTGAGTGAACTAGAAGGTGGTAGTTCTGTTCGTCTGTGTTTTCACAGTTTGAATTACTGGCGTGACCCCTCGATGTTGAAACAAATGCGAAGGGCATTCCTGCGAGATCCACCCAAACATCGGACAGGCCGGTGCCGCCTTTAAGAGGTGGACGCCCTAGAGCATCAAAATCGCGTGCGGCTTTAAGATACATACGGCCTAGAGCGTGAAATGTACGTCCAGGAGTGGAGGTATGAGATCCTTGAAGAATGATCTTGAAGGGTGGAATATTTCAAAAACCTCTCTTTAAGTAAGGTAGTTTTGGACGTCTTTTTCACTCTGCACAGATAACAATCTCCACAACAGCAGTGGTGTACCTACACTACACTCTCCGCCGTTAGTCCATGTGCTATATTTTTGCCCTGTTCCTATGATCTGTAGATCAACATACAGCGTTGGATGCAACTTATTTCACTTTACCCATTCAGCAGCAGGTGAATTTGACTTTTGGCCACATTGTTTGATTATCCGCTTTTGTGTAAATACACATAAATACTTCTAAGCATGAAGATATGAATCCTTGATCATACATTTTTAATGCAAGCAACGTAAGTAGTTCTAGTTTTATAAACACACAAGCCTGCTTCAGGTCTTGTGATGAGTTGTCAAAAATCAAATAATCTTGAATGGTGGTATTTTTTTTGGACATGGTAACAAAATCATTTCTAACACCAGTTATTGTGCGGGTGTGCTTAGATTGGTTTTTGTGGTGGTGTTTATTTCCGCTGTATCAGTTGAGTCTTTCACATTGACGTATGTTCGAATGAATTCCGGCAAAAATTGCTGATGTTGCGGTCAACATTTTAGGGCTCAGTTCCCTTGTCAATCAGTGACCTTATTGGATGGACATGAGTCCGTCGTGCGTTTGTCCGCAATTACATTTCGACTTCTCAAACCAGATCCTCTTAAAGTACGATTGAGATCTACCCTGGGTGGTTCTGTTCCAAGTTTGTTCAAATTGTCACACTTCAGTGATATTTTAATTTTTATTTCATTTGATTTATATTTTTGGGCAAAATCTTTTAAAATCTTCTTTTCTCCAAAACTGCTTGGCCATTTGCTGCTAAAATGCATCAGGACACTTCTGCGAACCATTAAAGTATCCAGTAGAAGGGTCCTTTTTAGTAGGTCGTGATATTGGTTATATATGAGTTTTTTACTATCTTTTAAATTCGAATAATTGTTGGTTAATGTACACTTTGCTATCGATTACTATTCAGGGCAATGGGAATTATAGGGAAATTCATATTTTCGATTTCTCCAAGACCATGGACAAGATTCACTTGAGACTTCGCGGGAAGGGCCTTGGGCGAATCTGTACCTAGGCTGTACAAATGGCCCAACCCAGGTGATTTTTTGGACTCTTTTCATTTTTTTTTCTTTTGTTCAATTTTGGGTCTAATCTTTTAAAAATCTTTTCCGAACTCGACCCGGGAAATTGCTTCAAAATTGCTTCGAAATTGCATCGAAATTGCATGAGAACACTTGTGAATATGAGGGCCAGACTTACAAAGTACATGGCCTTAACTTCGTTTCCAGTGGCACAGGAGCACTTACTAAATTCCACTGTAAACTCATAGATTGATAACTATTTTGGACTTTGACGCTGGTGGTCGACTTTTTGGACTAGATTTACACAGTACATGTGTGACTTTGACTTCGCCCCTACGGCTACAAGGTAACTTTCATGAGTTTTCAGCTCTGCTGATATAACGTTGCAGAGCTTATGCGACCGCTCAAATCCGTCCGTAAACTTTTGCTCGCTAGCGTGACACTGTCCACAGTTTTCAAGTCTTGTGAACGTTCTAACATCTTTAATTTTTGGTGGATCTTCATAAAATATTGTGGGATTATGGAGGCCGTCAAAGTCTCAGCTGCTTTTGATACTAATGGCGTCACTTATAAATTGATGTCAATTATGAGTCATAATGTGTTTTGAGATATATAAAATCCTTTATCTGGAAAAGTGATTGGATTAAACTTGCCAAATTTATAGGATATATAGACCACGTCCATGCTAAAAAGTTATGTAATTTACCTTAAGTATTTTTGTGAGCTTACTATGCCTGTAAAGTTGAAGGAGATAATTTTGTAATGGAAGGGTGTAGCTTGAACATCAATAGCAAACAGAATAATATTGAGCCTGCAGATTAAAATTGCACTAATTGAAAGCTGGATGTTAGGCGCATATTCTGAACAGAACAATTTTTAATCAAAGTTAAAGGTCAAGGTCAAATAGCCAGTTGGAATATACGGATCATCATGTGAATACTCTACACCTTATCATTTTTGAGTTAGGTCCATTTAACTTGAAGAACTTATAAAGTGTATGAAAATTTTTGTTTACACCAATGTTGGTGGCGTCCCCCCCCCCCCCCAACAGTATTTTGTAATATGTAGGTCAAAATGTTAAAATATAGTGACCAGCCGAGCATTCTAAATTTTTAATGGATCTTCATGAGATTGAGTGGGATTGTAGATGATGTCAAATCTCGGTGGTTAAGATACTAGTGGCATCAACTATAATTTGACGGAATTATGAGTTAAAATGTCTTCAAAGATACGAAATTCCCTATCTCGAACTATAATTGAATTAGACATGCCAAATTCATAGGATGTATATATAAATCCTGCCCAATGCGAATATATTATGTTAGATCAATGACCTTGGCGTATTTTGCTAAGGTCACCAGACCCGTTCAGTTAAAGGAGGTGATTTTGTAATGGTAGGGTGTTGTTTAGGCATCAGTGGTAAAGATAATTGAGCCTCTAGATGAAAATTGCACTGGAGAGAACATTCTATATAAAATTCGACTCGGCGACCTACGTTTTGGGTCACCATGACTCAATGATTTTATGACCTTGACCTACTTTAGAGGTCATTAAGTACTTAAAAAGACGTTAAACTCAATATCTTTATTAAAAAAAATGAATAAGGCGAATGTTGCCAAGTGTACCAAAAATGTGTATCATGTGGAAGTTTGATATTGCATTATATGTCTATTCTTGTCTATTTTTCATGTTCGTTAAATAGATTTCAGAAAATGTTTTTTTTTTAAATTTTTTTTTTAGATGGTGGTCAGCACAGCATTAGGCCCATGGACCCCCTTTTCTTTTAACTTGATAGTTTGATATTTAAACGAGGACCCCTGTGAGCTATGACTTTAGTGGCTGTTGAGCCATTACATTGATATTTGTACACGACAGTCTTTAAGAAATATGACCTTGGCCTAGCTCCAAAGGTCACAAGATCATTCCCTTTGTGCATGCGAGGTCAGCTGAGCAAAGGGCGGTTACAGCTCTCTTGTTTTACATGCCTTGAAGGGTGGACAGAAAAAATGGACTGATGGGAGGATGAAACATCGGGCGGCATAACTTACATCGTGTTATACGCAAAGGGTAAAAAAAATCACGCCCCCCCCCCGAAATGACAGAAGCACAATTTAGTAAACAACATTGACAAGCACCAAGTCCAAGTATATTGCATTGATATTTGTACACGACAGTCTTCAAGAAATATGACCTTGGCCTAGCTCCAAAGGTCACAACATCATTTCATTTGTGCATGCGCTTGTACCTGGCTTGGCGAAATTTGGAAAAATGCCTGTTGGAACATGGTTATACCCATGTAAGGGAACATTTTACTCGCTCTTTCTTTCGCTACTCTTTGGAATACCATTCAATTATGACCATGCTGTTAATGATATATTTGACAGTGCTTGTAAAACTTTCCTAAAAGAAGCATGGCGTTGCCGTATGGTAGCTCTTGAAGGTGCTGGCTGTGACATTTCTGTGTAGATTCTTAAAAATTAACTGTGATATATAAGCTAACGTGTATATATATATATCTTCAACAGTGCCTGTTCACAATAAAGAAATAGAGTTGTACAGTTCCTTGTAAGGTGCAGATTCCATAGATTTTAAATGAAGCTCCTATATTGTATATAAGTTGTATCTATTTTGAAGTGTACTTTAATTTTATACATTGTAAATATGACGATGATAAACATTTATTTTCTACATTGTAAACCAAAAGTGCACGATGTACTTGTCCTTACGCTTTCTAGAGTTTTCTCGCAATGAGTGGTTTATCTCTACTTTTAGCGCGGGGGACAGAAATTATAAAATTATGATATTGATGATTGTTTACACCGGTTGAAAGCAAACTTTAAATGCGTAAGATACTTGGACGCATCATGGAATAAACCCCGTTCCATCGATGCCCCCGTTGTAAAGGGGTAGTTTTCCAAATAAAATACTACTACTACTACTACTACTACTACTACTACTACTACTACTACTACTACTACTACTACTACTACTACTACTACTACTACTACTAATAATAATAATAATAATAATTATTATTAAAGCAGAAAAAAGTCAAAGAACTACCTGCTAAAATTTGAGATTGAAGGGTCTTCTATGTCATGTCGAAATAATTAGTCTAGCGGCTTCAGAGAAGACATCTTGTTAACATTTTTCCTAAAGCTGGTCAGAATGCATAAAATACTTCTGAAAGTCACTAAAGCGTGACCTGTTGATTGAACTTTGCAGGGATGTACCCAACGTATATTCCTGCTAAGTTTGAAGCGAAGCAGATCAACGAGATTTTAGGAGAGACTGGTAATGCGAATTATGGACATGAGGAACAGACCACAAAAGAAAACCACGGTAACGACTAATGTGGCAGATATGAACTTAACATAAATCCATTATAATATCATTATAAGACAAAGTCAGCCATCCTCTGTACGCCTAATGATGGAAAGATCTTTCCGGCAGGTATTTGAAAAGTCTCAGGTAAAACGCTTTACGACAGCACGACATGGGGTTGAACAGGTTTCAAAAGTCACGATAACGGGTAAAGGACTTTACAACAGAACGATGCTAGGATTAGCAAAAAAAACAAAAACAAAAACAAACAAAAAACAAACTCTTGCTACTGAATCTCAGTTTGTGAAGGGCGTCGACAAATTTTTATACGGGGTTATACAAATAACAACGAAGTATGCATATTTTTGGTTCTATTTATTGTACACATTAGTTCAACTTGAATGTATTGTTTGTACATATACATACTTTTATCCCTTTTTGTGTAACAGGGCCCAGGTAAGAACAGCCATGGGCTAACAAGGTTACCCAGTATGAATGAATGAATGAATGAATGAATGAATGAATGAATGAATGAATGAATGAATGAATGAATAAAAAATAATTAGTACCTTACCGAAGTAGCGCGATGTGTTCCGTGGTGATCCTTCGCGTAGTCACGATAAGAAGCTCGATATGTCGTCATCATTTCTTGATCATAATTTCTGTTCATCTTCTTTTTGGCCAATCAGAGGGCTAAAAGAATAAACAACTTGTTGCACAAAGAGAAGACATTTCCCTGACACTACTGACCGTGCACTTAGTTACAAAAGAGGCAGGGCTCAATATTACGTCAAAATATGTATGCAACTGATGGGGATGATGATGATGAGGATGGTGGTGATGATAACAGTAATGTTGATAATATTGGTAATATTGCTGTTTAACGTCGCTGATTCTGCTGTTGATGATAAGAACGACGGCGGCGACTACAACGACGATTTAATACAAAGAGAAACTTAATCTGCCAGCCCATTTATTGTTTCAACAACATTAAGTCCGATATTCTAAGAACAAAGTCCTATCCCGCACCATTCACTGAAAAACTGCATAGGTCTAAATCATTACAGCAAATTACTTTGTGAAAGGAACAAATCATATTAATAAAATTTGAAATTTAGAGGAAAGATTTAGGCTTTATTAGCCTTTATTTAAAATCGGGTCATCAGCGGGCAAGACTTGTTTTGGTGCCATTTATCCCCGGACAAGTCATTCTGCTAACTATGTTAAAATCGGTTTGAGGGCCATGTAATACTATACATAAAAATCGGTTTGAGGGGCATGTAGTCATTTTGAGTCAGGGAAAACAACAGACTAATGTATTTCTAAGATATGTCTCTATTATCCGTTCAAGAAAATTGGCAAAGCGTCTTGTTCTGGTCTTTAATCATTGACACACAGCCAAGTACTTTAAAGCAGTTACTTTTTAAGAGATCAGTCAAACAGATATTAAATGGAAAGAAGCTACCAACGAAAGAGTGCAAATATTCATTAACATCACTACAACAGGTATTGATTTCTGAAAGTGCCATATTTATTCAGCTAATTAAACTGCTTAACAGATTAGACGGACGCCCCTGTGTTGTAGAATTCATACAAAAAAATATTATTTAAGACACAATCAGCAAATGTCTACACAATCATATAAGTAAATAAATAATCAGATATATGAATTACATTATAGTTGTTGTGCATGAAAATTATCTGAAGCTGTTTACGTGGACTTTATTTTATCTGAAGCTATTTATATTGACTTTATTTGTATAAACCAGACAGACAAGTAAAATGCAGTTTACAATGAATCTTGCAGACATGTTCATACGAAAAAGAAAACAATGTTTAACCTAAAAAGAATATTTGCGTTGCAAAGCTCTCCCTTCACGTGCAAAGCCGAACCAAGTACATGGTGCAGGCTATTCAAGATTTGACCCATTTGTCCCCCGTTATATTTCAATACTCTAACGGATTGCTAAAGTTTATTGTGTGCACGATGGTCAACAACATATAATTAGAAGTCGGATTGGCATCGGTATCCATAATACTTTATGATTCAATTTATTATATAAATGTCCCTAGTTTGCAATATTTAAAATGTTGTGATTTTTACTCCAGTCCCCAGGATGCTCAGTGGTTTTTAACATGTGCGCAAGGTGGATGGATATCTCTATCTATTCTAATTATGAAGATTATAATAAAGGTATAAAACCTTAAATGCAAATATTTTGCACGATTCACACTATCTAGACTGTTCCACACGATGTGCTCCGAATTCGATCTAAAGAATGGGTATTAGGGGATCAAAGAGAATAAAATCAGCCAAGATTGGCCTGAAAGAAACACAAAAATGAGAAAGGAGAAAGGAAAGAATGAAAGGGAAAAGGAGAACGGAAAAGGGAAAGAAAAGAAAGAAAGAAAGAAAGAAAGAAAGAAAGAAAGAAAGAAAGAAAGAAAGGAAGAAAGAAAGAAAGAAAGAAAGAGAAAAATAAAGACACAAAATGTAGGTTATGGCCTACAGTGCACACGCAAAGTGCGAACGATCGACTGTCGTTGATTTGATGAATTCATAAAAGTTTGGACAACATTTAGGACCAATTATTATAAACTACGTACTGAGACTGTTCTTGCAAGGAACATCTCAGTAAAGTATTTGTCTTTTCTGTCCTAATGATGTTGTTGAAGATGAATTTCAGGTACTTGTTTCTCTAATACACATGAAGACATAAAAAAAGCTTTGTTCTAAACTACTAATTTTCCGAAGTTTTTTTCTTAATCACATTAAGCTCTAGCTCAATTCATGATTACATTACAAGACCCATAACTTATGAAATGTGTGCCTCGGTATTTAACAAGGTGCCTTTTAAGGCGAGATAATTTTTATACGTATGGTAACATTTTTATGGCCTTTGTATACTTGTTCATTGTTTTTATGTTTTATATAGTGTGTATTATGAAGTATGTAGCCATGAGCCAGTACGGCATAACGGAGTAGATAAAATCTCAAATATCAAATACATAAAGTTTCCAGGATAAGAATTTTAGGCAGCTTTAATTATCCGAGGGGAAGATAGTTTAGATAATATACTGCGATGTGGGTTTATATTTCCGAAACATTACATTGGAATCAAGAAGTGAAAGTATTGGTACAGCATTTCCAACATGAAAATAAATGAGTTGTACAGGTGTATGTGCGCGTGCTCGAGTAACGCTCTAAAGTGCATGATTCTGTATATATAATCCATATATTCGTTTCCTTGAAAGCTGCTGTTAAAGCGCAGAGCGATAACTGTAAAATACCCGGTTAACGTTATGTTCTAGGGTCTATTAAATTTTAATGGTATTAAATGACACCGAAATTGAAGGGCGGAAGATCCCCACTTAAAAATTAATAGTTTTTGCATATCTACAGAAAATAAGTCATTGACTGTATATAGCAGATAGTTTTGAATCTCCGCAGGCAAGCCGCGTTCTCTTTGCATGGCAAGCTTCCAGACTGGAAGTGTACGATTATTTTTTTATCCATTCACAAATTTGAATGTCGTGAAAGAATTGTACAGGATTTTTCATTTTAATGAGTGGCGGCCATATCCTCTATCCACACAATTGGCTGAGAACAAATCCAATCGAAACCGAAACCACTTCGTTCATAACGTATGGACTATTTGTTGTGTGCGTTGCCATTGACCCGTTTTCAAGTGAAGTGATAACGAAAGTATTTTCAATGTCACTATCATTAGTTTCAAGCGCAAAAATTGTAGCATTGATTTTTATGTACGTGTGTCTGTATGTATGTATATATGTACGTATGTATGTATACATGTATGTTATCTTGACACACGTTTTATTCCACACGTATGCCTCCCTCCCTCCCC
Source organism: Hermodice carunculata (assembly GCA_964020975.1). Taxonomy (NCBI): domain Eukaryota; kingdom Metazoa; phylum Annelida; class Polychaeta; order Eunicida; family Amphinomidae; genus Hermodice; species Hermodice carunculata. Next base: position 33,155,064 of record OZ026624.1, read on the forward strand.
CCTTCCTTCCTGCCTTATGGTTAATCCATTTGTAGGCATTCACTGGCCGTCACAGATATATACCGAAAACGCAAAACGTGCTTATCATGATTATGAAGGTAAATGAGAGCATATGACTGTGATACAAACCCGGCCCTGATTCTGTGTGGTGAATGATTGCTTGCCTTTGTCTCCGGGCGTGAAGTAGGCTAACACAACATCGACAAGCTGAGCCCTGGGGGTTCCGTTTAGTCAAGTATGCAAGCGTTTGTAAAATCCTGCATCCACATGAGCGGACAGTTCCCAGCCAATGGCATTCCTGCTCAACCGTGACGTGGTTTTACACATGGTTATACGTGTATCGTTGTTTTTGGGAGCATATAAGCATTTGAGACGACCCTGCGGGGGTGAGGGTGGACATGAGGTGGAAGCGGGGGAAGGCGCACCGATGGGGCGTGGGGGGGGGGGGACGGACGTCGTGGTTCGATCAACACCCTCCCCCCCCCCCCCGCGACATGCAAAAAAAAAAAAAAAATGATAATAAATAAAAAAAATGGAAAATAGAATAAAATAAAACATTGGAAGATAAAATTAAATAGCTTGACCTAGTACTGCCGCTTTCGAATTAAATTTACTGTCTAAAGATTAATCTAAACATCTATGATCTTTAAACTGTTCATACTTTCATAATCGTTACGTTTCAATATACATTCCGTGTGCTTTTTGATCTCAAAATGCTATATATTACATCAAAGGCTTGGACTACGCAATATTGTAACTCATGCTGCTGATGTTTCTATTTTGGTATTGACTTTGTCCATATTTGTCAAATCGCTAATTCAGTCAGCATACAGGAGGCCCGTCATTTCGCCTCTGGACGTAAGTAACCTGATACGTATCCGTATAGTTTTGTTTGGTACAACTTCAGAACTGTTTCTTTTTAGTTTGTGAAAGTATAATTTTTGGAATTTTCTAGTCTTAATGTATCAGTTTGAGCACATGTCAGTGAACTATTGTGCTAATTGTTAAATATAGTGAAACATAGGGAAGTGCTTTGAAGTGGCAATTTCTAAATTCTGTGTATTTAAGAATAGCGCCTAATGAAAAAAAAACAAAAAAAACAAACGGGAAACACAAGGTCCATGTCTTCAAAATACTATGAAATTGACAATGTCCCTGAGTTTATTTTTCTTATCTGCATCAGGTGTAAGATTAATAGACTGCGCTATGTTGAAATTTGCTCACTTGCATGATCAAAACTTAATTTTCAAAATTGAAGATTTATATCCCAATATGAACCTAATAGGGACAATTTGGAGGACACGTTTGAGGTTCGTTGTGTTTGGAACAAAAGCGCATCATTTTTGGAACTTCGAACTGGATTTTACTGGGAAATAGATATAAATTTAAAATACGTGTCCTCCTACATCTAGGTCTTTTATGTTGGCATATTGATTCAATTAGCGCAGTATTTCGTTGATCTGTATGTGCACCAATTGATAGAGCGAGACTACGTAACTTCAACACTGTATACCCCTTTATCAACCGACACCAAAATTTAAAAAGCAGCAAAAACGTAGATGTAGGCCGGCACATTTGTATCTAGATACCTTAAGTTACTCAAGAATTCGAATTTTGACTTTTAGAAGTCTAACTGGGAGTATATATAGTACTAGTAAAATTATATAGATCTGTGTAGTTCCTTTTTGGTTGGGTTGTATCTGCTGTATATGGTTTGGCTTTCAATACATAACTTAATGCTAGAGGCAGTAGGCCTACAAGGAATCATACGGATAAAACAAACCTTTTTTCAGTCTTTTAGATGATATTTGTCCACTACTGGCATCTCAAGTTTAAGAAACAGAGCTCGCCGAAATGAAGACTAACGCTTTATAGTTTTGAATGTAGTGAAAGCCCCTCCCCCCCCCCCCAAAAACAAAAAAACAAAAAAAAAAACAAACAAACAAAAAAAAGCAACAAACAAACAAAAACAAAACAAAAAACAAACAAACAAACAAACAAACAAACAAACAAAAACAATAACAACAAAAAACCCCCATGAAAATAAATGAGTTGTGCAGGTGTGTATGATGAACCAACTTGAACGAAATAACTGCAGTCATTATGTTGTTGCAGTCACATTAAACGTGCTCACCGGAAGGAGTACGTGTCGTGACTATATGTTCATATAACAACCGCGTATGTCAAGATTTACGATAACATCCGTGGATATTGATACTTGCGCCTCTTACATTGCTTCAAGTTAGCGTATGCTCAACTCGGTCTAACACCATAATGTCATTGTCCTGTTTTATTACTCTATCTTTTCTTTCATAGGGGTTGTAATTTGGTTGCTTGGCTTTATGTTACTGTAGAGGTCCGGGAAAAGGGCCATGACATTTATAGCTTTTATAAAAGAGAAAATGGAAAAATTCTGTAATTTATTTCAACGATGGTAGCATAACATATTGAATCAATCACCCAAGGTCTTCAAACCTAAGAACAAACATACATTTATAAGCCACAGATAGAAAAGTAAAAGAAGATAGATTCATTTACACGAACAAACAACAGTCACTCACCTTGCATGGAAGGGACGAGAAAGATGAGGCAACACAATTACGGATTTCTAGATAAAAATTATATTGTTTCATGACCCCGCTAAACAATACATTTATTCTGTTATCAGTCCTCAGTCCCTGCGCTGTCTGAAGATTTTCCACACAATGTAAGGTTTTTATTTACCCGAGATGCAGTATACAGAGTCCGTAACGCCCAAATATGGTACGATACAAGCAAGCTCTCTGTGTGTGGGTCGAAGATCACGTTACAAATACTGATTTATAATCAAATACATTGGGTTCATAAATTAGCGTAGCATATTTGATTTAATATTATTCTGAAGAAATGCCTTTTTTGTATTAATGGAAGGCTCACGCTGCATTTCGTTAGGGCGTACATTGTAACATCTTAACAATAAAAACATTCTTAGGATCTGACCGTAACGTGGGGGCAGACTAGGGCCAGTAGAAATTTTGAAGCACTGGCCCTGCCATCCTGTAAAAAGTTTGCCTAACCCTGTATGCCATACTGTAAAAAGAAATATGGAAGCCAACGGGGAGCCCATTTTTGCGAATTTTGTGCGTCTCAGAAATTAAATTGTACTTGTGAAAATAGAGTCTCAAATGCCAGGAAAACGAGTCTGACAGTATCGATGTTTCAAAAATTACCGCCCCCCCCCCGTTCGCTTTGACCACCCCCCTTTAGAAAGTCTGGATCCGCCCTTGGTGGGTATTTGGTGTGTATCGAGTCTTTGGGGTCTATACTTTTATGGTAGGCAAGAAAGTTTTGACCATTATGCGGCATCGAATAAAGTTTTCTGTTTAGTCAACAAAACAGGGTGAAAACCGGTATACATCTCTCTCTCTCTCTCTCTCTCTCTCTCTCTCTCTCTCTCTCTCTCTCTCTCTCTCTCTCTCTCTCTCTCTCTCTCTCTCCCTCTCTCTCTCTCTCTCGCACACACACACTCAAACATAATGATATTGTTACAAGAAATTAGCTGCATTCTGCGGACGCCTGGAGGGAGACATAAAAAACATGTCAAAAAGTCGTATATTTAGGCCAAAAGTCAAGAAAAAAGTCGAATAGTCGACTTCTTTCATCCGAGTCCAGATAATGCCAAAAGTTGGTTATTCAAGACAAAAGTCGTGCATTCGACAAAAAGTGCCACTGGTCTTTTTGAACTTGAAAAATTAAGAAAACGAGAAAGGCTCCATTCATCCCATATACTGATGATGTATATGTGTTGCACTCCCACCAGCCCACCCACTAATTATGTTGATGGTGAAATACTCAATTGATAATCACAGTGTGACTTCATATTGCTGTTGGCCTTACCTACTGAATGTTAGCAACAATTCCATTACTGACCCAAACAATGGTAACAACAAGAAGGGGCAGCCATTATGAATCTCAGTAAAATTAAAAAAAAAAAAAAATTAATGCAACATTTAAAAATACTCATGGCATCGACCTTGTTATTTACACAAATGTCATTGTACATTGATTGCTCCATTTGTATATCTTAAGGGTATATCTTTATTCGTTAATTTCTTTAATTTATTTCTTTGGGCGGTTGCTTACACTTAACATAAAGAAAACGTTTACGATGTTTCTTTTTAATGCGTTTAGTGACAACTCGCTCACTTTGATTAAAAACATTGCCCAACGCTTAAAAATATCGAATTTTTGCTTCTACTCCTCTATACTGATTTTTGTGTTCAAAACTGCTGGTCAGCTGTTCGAGCTACGCAATTCGATTATGCAATATGATCTTGTACATGTACATACTAAACTGTTCGCGATATTGCCTATTATTATTTTTCTTTTTCTTTCTTTCTTTCTTTCCTTCTTTCTTTCTTTCTTTCACAGACTTTTTGTTTTTTCTCAATTTTTAATTAATTAATTAATCAATTAATTAATTAAATTTTGCAAGTTAGGGTCATTTGAAATTATAAATCTTGAATATATTCAAAACTATTAAAGGTAGAGGTATCATTCCAACATTATTTCTTTGATTTGTGTTATGGATGCAACTAATGAACCACAAACAAAAGTTGTAGAATTATAATTTATGCTAATTAGGGGCACTTCAAAAGTTTAAATGTTGCATATCTTCAAAACTATTATCAGTAGAAATGCCCACCCAACTTCAATATATATATATATATATATATATATATTTGTTCTATAGGCGCATCGAATGAGCCACAAATGAAGGTTGTAGAATTTATAATTTATACTAATTACGGGCACTAGACAAGTTTAAATGTTGAATATATTCAACACTATTATATATAGAAGTGTCATTCCACTTCAATATATAGGTGTAGTGCTGCAGGCGCATCCAAAAAACCACAAATGCAACTTGTTAATTTTTAATTTATGCAAAGTAGGGGTAATTGAAAAATTAAAAGTTGACTATCCCCAACACTATTCGATGGAGTGGTACCCATTCACGCTTTGAAAATCTTCACAGGTTTTTATTATAGGGACATCTTATCTATCACAACCAAAAATTGTAGAATTTTTATTAGTGCAAATTAGCAAAATACACAAAATTTTGATATTGAACTTCACAACCATTGCAGATAGAGGTGTCCTTCAAACTTCAATTGATAGGTTGGTGACACAGCTGCATCCAATGAAATATGAACCAAAGTTGTACCATTCAAACTTACGGAAATTAGGTACATTCCCAAATTTAGATCTTAAATATTCAACTTCAAAATTGCTATAGATAGAGGTGCCGTTGTACCTTCAATTGATAGGTTTAGGAAATAGCTAGATCCAATGACCGCGTGTGGCATGAGGGTCTTCTTTTCAAATTAAGACAGCTGGGTATTGAAGGTGCTTTACTCCAGTTTATCGGTAGTTACTTATCAAATCGCTTTCAGAGAGTTACGATTGGTGGTCAGTCGTCCTCCTTGCTTCCTGTACAGGCAGGGGTACCCCAGGGCTCTATTCTGGGGCCTCTTCTTTTCCTAGTTTATATTAATGACATAACTGATAATATTGTGTGTGATATTAAGCTTTTTGCTGATGACACTAGCATTCTGGAGATAATCCATGATCCCGTTACCTCTGCAGGTCGGATGAACGCAGATCTTGTTCATATCTCTACATGGGGCAAACAGTGGAAAATGTCTTTCAATGCTATTAAGTCTCTAGCTGTTTTGTTTTCCACTAAACATAACAAGCCAGATCACCCACCTTTACTCCTTGGCAATGCTGTTATACCAGAAGGTACTAGCCATACACATTTGGGCGTTACACTTTCTAGTAATCTAAAGTGGGATGCCCATATTACCAGAATCGTGGAAAAAGCGAGGAAACGTCTGTCTCTCCTCCACAGACTTAAATTTAGGTTATCCCGCAATACTCTGATTCGGCTTTACAAATCCATGGTACGACCCATCTTAGAGTATGGATGTATAATTTTTGACAATTGCTCACAGACTCTCTCTGATTCCCTCGAGTGTGTTCAGTATGAAGCAGCTCGCATTTGTTTAGGAGCCCTGAAACGCACTCCCCGTCATCTTATGCTTAAGGAATTAGGCTGGCCTACTCTAGCTAAAAGACGCCAATATTTCAAATTAATCATGTTTTATAAAATTGTTAATGGTCAAACTCCCGCTTATCTTTCGGATCTCGTTCCGAATAACAATGGTCAGCCCACTGTCCAGTTAAGAAACCGACGCAGCCAAAGACAAATCAGGTTTAACTCCTTACGGTTCGGAAATTCGTTCATTCCTTCCTCTATTGAACTATGGAACGATCTCCCCGACGACATAAGACGTTCTGCAACTTTATCCAAATTTAAATCTACTTTGAAAAATACTTTATTGTCTGTAGATCCTGTTCCTGTTTATTACTCACACGGTAGTCGATTTTCTAATATCATACATACTCGTTTGCGCTTGGGCTTCTCCGGACTAAATTCCCACCTACACAAATTTAATATCATACTGTCCCCAGCTTGTAAATGTCTAAATCCTGACGAAAGTATTCTTCACTTTTTCCTAGAATGTCCCTATTATTCAGTTCCCAGGAAATCCCTTTTAAAAACGGTTTGTTACATTTTAGCTCCAGGTGTGAATCCTAGTCTTGTAGTCTATCTAGCAAGTGATATACTTATCCGGTATCTTATACATGGTAACAATGACCTTTCTGCAAACCTTAACATTAAATTATTTGATGCTGTCCAAAAATTCATTTCTGACTCCAGACGATTCATATTTTGATTAACATGTTGATCCTGTCAATATACGGTTTATGGCTAAGACTGTCGTCATTTTTTCTTTTTTTGGTTACCGAGCTAGTTACATAGTGGATTTTTCTGGATCAATAACTTGTACTCATTCTTTAATCGACATGTCTCTGCTTGTGAGTATTTACTTCATAGCATTCAGGAAAGTGTATTTTTCAATATTATTGTAACAATGAGTGGTACATACAAAGCATTTCGTGAATTGTATTGTCCTGTGTGTATTGTATATATTCTGTGTGTCTCTCTATGTCTGGAGAGCCTGTTATTTAGTATCTCGATGTATACTATTAGGTGATCCAGAATAAATAAATATGTTTAAATTAATGAACCACGACTTACAGGTGTGGCACTTTAAAAAATGAAATTAGGCAAATACGCAAAATTTAAATCTTGAACAACTTCAGAACTTTTCTAGATGGAAGTACCATATTAGACTTGCTCAAGTCTCACTGGACTGTCCTCCGTATTCTATTTAAAATCAAATTCATTGCCAAATTAAACTTTAAGTAAACACACGTCGTAGCTTTACCTAGCTGATTGGCGTGGAACGTGTATATAACCAGATAACATTGACTCCAGATGATTAGCGCCGGGCGGTCTGCACTGTGTTTCTTATCACACAGACAAGCGAGCGGTCATAACGCACTTCTCTTCAGAAGCTGTTAATTGAGCTACTGTGTAATGAAGGATTAAGGATTGTCTAATTGCAGTGCACCGCGTCAGGCAAGAGGGCGTCCAGTGAGACTTGTCAAACTTGCCGGCTTGTCGCTGCTATGAATTATTCATGAGCAGTCAAGCACGTGACAGATTCAAGGCCGTCTCAAATTCCTTGTGTTGACTGTTGTTTATTTACATGCAAGCATGCACATTTTATTGTAGAGAAACGTCAGTTCTTGCCGATGGCTATTTCGAGCGGCGTTAAAATGAATATTTTCCTTCTACGGTGATTTAAATCAATGACCGGGTCGTTGCTTGTGACAATTTGAATGGTGTAAATTTGCAAAACTGCGCAAGAATAGGGTGATTTCATCGTCTCAATCTCGATTTTTTTTGTCTCCGCGCCATGTTGTTTATATCGTTAGAATGCTTAGAACCTTGTCTATTTTAACAACAAGCTCTCCCATTATCTGAAACAAAAGTATTTTAGCGGGAACCCCTTCAAAACTGCTTCTATTTCAAACAGATGCGTCGTTATTTTAGTCGGAAACTAGTACAAGGACCCAGAATCGATCACATAGTGTTCGCTGTCTGATCAAAAAGTTTTTCTATCGCTGTTTCGTTCGGTAGAACTCGCTGCCTCGTGTTGTGAAGCCTGGCTTGAAAGATGGGTGACATTTGTGGGAGCACAAGTGGTTTAAACAGTTTTTATTCGTAGAATACAATTGGGAAGGAGGGCAGAGTGACAAGTGACGATTACGGACAATTTATTAAAGCAAGGAACAAAATTTAACGCTGTAAATTGGTGAGAATGATAACACATACTACCACTGTACCAGTCTTTGCGTACAATAGAGTAGAGGTCCAATTTTTTCACGGAAAGAGAGTAAAATACGCCAGCCGCAGGTAAACATGGCTCGGGTGAAATTACCGCTGCCGCGTGTTTATCATGCTGACAGTTTGTCAGTACTGCGATAAAGTGTGTTTATGGACTATTTACTGCAGCAACAAGCTCTACCACTATAGTTGAATGACAATTATAACACACAACCGATCATTAGAAAAAAATAAAAGAGGAACCATCGTTCGTGACGCTAACCAAGAAAAATGCACGGACCGGTACCCATGCAATTGTATTCACACAGGTTTGACCGCTTTGATCAAATCGTGATTGAGATCGATATATTTCCATTGTAGGGTGTAGGGCAAGAGTTTTTGTTTAAATTGACAAAAGAGCCACATAGAAATGTAGAGGTCTTACTCAACAAAACTTAAATCATGACGTGGATCATTTTGCATTAATGCAAAAATAAAAAAGTTGTGGCACTGATTTGACTTCTAAGATCCCGCGAAACCCCGGATGTTGTGACGTCACTCCCACCGAATTGATGGTAGTCCAGAGTGGGCTTGTGCAAGTTTGACAAGTCCCTGGTGTCGGCAGCCGGAGGGAGACGGTCCGCTTTGTCTCGCTTGAGTGGCCAGTGACTAGCCATGCATTCATCGAAGGCCACTTTCCACTCGCAATGATAATGGGATTAGAACTGACCAGGACTCAATAGCTGCTACTGTTGAAACCGACACGGTGGCAGTGTCGACCAGTTAAAAAAAAAAAAAATAATAGTAGGACCTACTTAATAACACCGTGTGGTTGGCATAATATTATTCAGTTAACTTTGTGGAGGGGAAAATGTATCGCACTTCTGGGTGGGACCGCGGGATGGGAAAATAGGGACATGCACCAGGGACTTGTGCAAGTCTAGTACCATATCAGCATCAGTTTATAGGTTTGTGACACAACTCAATTTTTATATCTCTTTTAAGCAGTTGAATAAAAAATATTGTTGCATGTTGCAGGAGTTAAAGAAACACTGGATAGGCTATCTTTAGAAGTGTTTGAGACAGACAGACTGATTTGCTGACAAGCAAATCAAATTTTTGTAGTTACACCTACAGTTTCCTTACTATAATTATAAACCTGTTCTGACGTTTATGTTGATTTATACTGTATATATTACTTTCAATTTATATTGCTATCTCTACAGCTACATGTTATTGTATGTTATTGTTTGTGTGCAGTTTGTGCTAGCCAGCTGTTCGAGGGCAATGCTGTCCACGTGTGACTGCCCGTGGTAATATAAATATCACATGAAACATTGTCCAATGTTGGAACCTGTTCACGGTCTGTGTTTTTCTGACTAAACGACACGAGATACACCAAAACTATTTGCGGCTTTCGTCACTTATATCTCCAAAAGTATTTTTTGTATTACATCCAAACCATATATGTGTGTGTTCATCATGATCCAAAGATGATATACGCATTGTGACCGCAGTATTATCTCTTTAATTGTTAAATACACATCGACTAGTATGTTGACAATGGACGATGTTGAAAACATCTTAATAAGTCATCGCGTGCTTCACATAAATTGATACCAAATTGTGCATGCTATTGCTGACATATCTACGGAAAAAGTATCCTACGATTTTTGGATCCCTATTACTTTTGTCACCACAAGACCCGAAAGTTTGGCATGTCACTTTTTGCTTTGATCTTTTACCTGTTCAATTTCTTTGGTCCACAGAAAAAAAAAACTACAACAAAAAGAGGGCATGTAAATGAAAATCGCTGGATAGTTTTTTTTTTCAAGACCTTTACAAACGTAATCCTTTTTATTCCATTCCTCTTCGCTGAGCCGTTCTCCCAGAATAACCGTGTACAGTTACCTGTCTTGTCCGTTTCATGAAGGAGAGTAATCGAGCTTCAAAGGGTTTTGAAGACAACAAATCAACTGTGGAGCTTTATAGCTTGGCCGAATTAGGTTAAGCCTTATTGTACTCAAAGCAGCACAAGAGTCTAAAATATTCTCACAGGTTGTCACTCAAACAATCATATTTTTCCATTGTTCTCCGTGCGCCCGGCCAGCCAAGTCCCACCTACCAAACATGGCACTGAAAGTAACTTTGGAGTAGTTTTTTATGTATTGATATATTTGTATATTTTATCTCTGTCGAAGGTCACATTTGATTTGCTTTTTTTATCTATTTTATAAATGTTGCTTTTATTTTACCTATGTCATTCAAATTCTGTGATACGATTTCTATGGATGCCGTGATCTCGATGTATGATTTATCAGGGACGTGTTATAGCTATAACACGTCCCTGGATTTATGTATGTTGTGTTCTCCAGTAATGGAGGTTTTCATGTAATGATAATGATAATGATAATGATAATGATAATGATAATGATAATGATAATAATAATAATAATAATAATAATAATAATAATAATAATAATAATAATAATAATAATGATAATAATGTTAATAATAATAATAATGATAATAAGCTTTATGGCCTTTGAAGTAGCAATATCATAGTCTTATGAGGCATCAGAAGCTACTTGGACCACTGGTTTCGCCCTCTGACGTCATGTGGGGGTGGGTGACGTTGATAACTGTTTCAGACACATTCGACCGGGCAGATTAAAGTTAGGATAGTAAGTCTTGCTTTCCAAATATATCAACGACCGTTCGCCCAGGTAATGTGCAGAACGGACACATGGAATCTAGCGAAATATTACGAAAACGATCACCAAACAACCGCACCCAACAATGCTGTGTTTAAGTTGACTTTCCTGCAAAATATCAGGTCAAATAACGGCACACGATGGCTAGCTTTTCTAAACGACTGCTTTTTATGTCTATGTGCCAACACAGACACATTGTTTTTGTAGGGATGCTTTCTTTCTTTCTCTTTCTTTCTTTCTTTCTTTCTTTCTTTCTTTCTTTCTTTCTTTCTTTCTTTCTTTCTTTCTTTCTTTCTTTCTTTCTTTCTTTCTTCTTTACAGGCAAATTTGTCCGACATTTCATTTGAAAAGTATTATACGTAAAAACTCCAAACTTGGCACAATTATACTTCTATAGATGAAGTCTCGACTTTTCACCATGAGAGGTCATGCTTTTCAAAACTATGCAAAGGAGGGTTCCGAGGTTCCGAGTGTATAGGAGTTCCATCGTATCAAGGCAAAGGTCATCTCAAATGTCAAGGTAATGTCAAGGTCAAATGTCAATTTTAGGCCAAAATGTCATTTTTAAGGTCAAGGTTCACTTCAGGTAGAGGTCATCTCAAGGTCAAAGACCACTTTCGATATTGCAACACTGCACATTTTTATAAGAACATGCAACCTCAAAAGGGCAAAGGGCAAGGTCATTTGGCCCTTTAAAAGTTTCATCTTGCCATAACTTTGTGGTCAATTTTCATCTGATTTGGTTCGGGTTGGGCTTAAATTGAGGTTATTGTAACAATGTATATTTTTGAAATTTACATGTGATGTAAAGATCAAAGGTCAAGGTCATTTGGGCTTTGAAAACTTTTGAAATTTTCATCCAGCCATAAGCTTAATGGAATGTAAAGTACCAAAGGGCAAATTTGTAGCATTTGTCTTTCTTTCCTCCCTCCCTCCCTTCTCTCTCTCTTTCTTTCTTTCTTTCTTTCTTTCTTTCTTTCTTTCTTTCTTTCTTCTTTCTTTCTTTCTTTCTTTCTTTCTTTCTTTCCTTCCTTCCTTCCTTCCTTCTTTCTTTCTTTCTTTCCTTCTCTCTTTCTTTCTTTACAGGCAATTTTGTCCGATATTTCATTTGAAAAGTATTATACATAGAAACTCGAAACTTCAAACTTGGCACAATTATAGATGAAGTCCTGCATTTTTATAATGAGAGGTCATGCTTTTCAAAATTATGCAAATAGGGGCTAATTAAAGTTTCATATCTTCTATATCTTATATACCATGGTAGATGTGGAGGCTAATTTTAAATGCATTAAAATAATTAGTTTAAATTATGATGTATGTGTAAAATCACCGGATATTACTTTTTAGGCATTTGAACCCAAACTGTATGGGAATTTTGACCACAGCTAGTCTTTATTAAGACCCTTTCTTAGTTAATTCGTTATTAAACAAAATTATTGCTAATGATTGTTATGAAAATAAATGAGGGGGCGGTCATAGCGTCGAGCTGGAACAAGCCAGGACGCGAAGCGGTCCCGGAGAGGAGTGAAAAAAATGCCTGATCCTTTGGACGGATAAGAATTTCACGTAACGGAGAAAACTGTTTACACGTGTTAATATAGAGGTCAAACCAAAAGAAAACAATGTCGTTTATGTCATCAAAAATATCAAAGCCAGTTGGTAAACGAGCGTCTCTGAGTACCCTGGTAAACTTATCAAAATTTGCACCTTTCTAGTCCCAAATTTTGAATTCGATCCACATTGAGGTGTAACGATAAAGTACCAGTGATCTGAATGGCAATATGTATCACGGTCCTCAATTTTAGCATATACCCTGTCGAGTCAGTGATCATTAGGTAAAGTTAAGTCACAGAGAGTTCATTCAAGTGGATGGGGCCAATTCCTTGTCAAAAGGCTCACAAGGCATGGGCGAAGTTTGCGTTTGGTGTGTTCACTTTCTCAACTGTGACACCTAACGTTGAAGTCACCATTTACAAGGAGAATTTTGGGATTCAGCTCTTAGCGGTTAATTATGAAATTGTCCAACCTATACATAAAGACATGCCTCTCAGTAGCTGACTGCCCAGCTGGACCATAATAAACTCCCATATTGCCAAGCAAATGAGACAGTGTACTGATGGGATTTCAATGCACAAATGTTCACTGTCTTGTGATTCTGAATCCTGCCTTCTGGTAATGAGTAGTGTAAGCTGTGATTACCTTTAGTTTAGATAACCTCATGCAACAGTTTTCCTCATTTTTTTCTTCATTTTTTCTCATGGGAAATTCATCCATTACGGGTATCTTGTACCTTGGGGAAGTATATTCTCAATACTACAATGAAGACCCAAATAGAACACCCAGTTGTGTTTCTGAGCACATGAGTTTGCAGGAACCATCAGCTGTGCAGTTTGCTAGCAGGAATGCAAAGTTCCATTGGGCAAACTGCTAAGGCCATGAACAGTGTGGGGGTTGGCATTCACTGGCAAAAATCCAGTGCCAAGCCCGAGTGTGAAAACGGCTAAAAAGGACAAACTGGAGCAAGTGTCTCAAGCACTGGCTGATGATGATGATGATGATGATGATGATGATGATGATGATGATGATGATGATGATGATGATGAAAATTCAGATCATGATGATATTGATATGGAGCCTGAAGATAACCACGCAGATGATAACATCGTTGAGGAATTTCAGGCAACACACGCTGGATCAGATGAGCTGGGGCCTGAAATATGCCTACACCTAGCCACAATGCATTCACCAGTTCTTCACTCCTGGAGGGTGGCGTACTAAAAATAAAATAAAAAAAAATAAATAAAAAAATAAACAAGGAGAACCTGAGACCAAAGAACCGCAACAAACTGAAAGTGCCACTTGTACACCACAAAATACGGCAGAAAGTGAAGCCAGGGCCAAAACTGCAAAGAGACAAACAAAAACAAAAACAAAAACAAAATCTCCCAAATGGACCAGATCAAACTGGCATGGCAGTCACCCTAATTACCCAAATGCTTTTACACATCGGGAAACTGATTGAAATGCACAGGCTTGTTGGGGAGATCCCTGTATTGACCAATACAAATGAGGAAAACTTGTACAACAGGATGCTTATGTCTCAAGCTAGAGCCAACCTTGCTATTAACATGTTGTGGTGGGAAAATTTAAGGCCGGTGTTGAATGAGGATTACAGCCCACTGTGCGACAACACAGAACTACATGTGACTTAATTTATGTTTGGTGATGACTTGCACAAATCACTATGAGATGCTAAATAGGTGGCAGCTCTCAGCATCACAACTACAAGCGGCTGCAAATCACCACATTAGCCAGAAAAACAAAAAACAAAAACAAGGATATAATAACCAGAAAAAAGTTCAACTGACAGAAAAGCTTCAAAAACAACAACCAGAAGAGGTGGTCTGTCTGCAAGTGTAACAACGACCAGCTGAATTGGCCTGCGGAGCAACTGAGGCAAAATGTGTAAGTAACCTTTTGTGCATAATTTCAGTTGAATCTCATAAAAATCTACAAAAGTTTGAAAATGTCTTACTTGACAGTCTGGCTCCCCCTGCTCAGTTTCAAGCTGACAGAATTGCAAAGTTCCTTAAAAATTAGGGGAAAATTGACTCAGGACAAAGAAGTCATCAATATGTATGGTCAGGGGATACGAATTCCATTCACTGTTGAGCAATGGCAAGATGTGGGACAAAAGCCACCGTCTCTCAGCAAAGAGGATACCGTTATCATTGATCCAGAAACTAAAAAAAAAAAAAAGAAAATGCTTAAACCAAGTGTAACCAAGGAAAGCCACCACGAGCAAGGTGAATTTATTTCTAATGTTTTCACCAGAGGACAGAAGGAAAAGAGCTCCCGGGTCATTTTCAATGTAAAATAAAAAAAATAAAATAAATAAAACCTGAATCAAGTTATTGAATACCAACATTTCAAAATGGAGACTGTGGCCACGGTCATATCTTTAATGACCCTGAACTACTCTATGGCATCCATTGTCTTAAAGGATGGCTACTTTTTGTAAAATGTTGCAAAAAATACTTGAAGTTCATTTGGAATGGCTAATGACCACAAGACGTATTAATGTGGAGTGGAGATATGTGGGCTCTCTTCTGGGCCAAGTTCCCAGTAATAAATGCATTGGGCCTCTTTTTGGCCTGATAGATTTTCTTTCTGATGCAGTACATGTATGTCACAGATTTTGCTATAGTTGCCCTTGGCTTACGGACTCTGGGTTTGCCCATAGGATATGAGCGGCCTATATCCTTTCGCTCAAGGCCAACACTGAGCTCACATACCCTCTTGAACACAATGTTGTCTCTATCTCCATCTGCTCTTTCTATTACACCAAAACCTCAGCGCATTCTGCCTGTCATATAGCTGCAACACAACAAGCTCTCTCTCTCTCTCTCTCTCTCTCTCTCTCTCTCTCTCTCTCTCTCTCTCTCTCTCTCTCTCTCTCTCTCTCTCTCGGGATTTGATCCTCTGCTCATACTGATTTACTTTGGTACACATTTTATCAAATCGTTGAAGTTTGACATCAAGGTCGTCATTTATTGTTCTTTTTTTTCGTTTCTGCTTCCGAACAAAAGAAACTCATAATTTATCGATGGATCAACATCCGACAACAGCTGAGCATCCCAATATAGCTGCTGTTCGTGGTAAAACGCAAGAGAAAAAGATAAAAAAATGACTTTCATGTTATAGCTGAATTGCAAATCATACAACGAATACATTGGCTTGGGTCCCCTAAAACTCAATAACGCCCAATATCGTATAAGGAACAAATAAAATTCATAAAATGTGAAATTTAGATGAAAACATTAGACTGTATTTAGCCTTTACATAAAATCGGGTCATCAGCGGGGAACCAACGCAAGACCTTTTCCGGTGCATTGATCCGCGGGCAAGTCATTCTCCTAACTGACGGCACCTTGTTTGTACTTTTAGTACAAACATCCGAAGCTGATATATTACAGAATTGAGCAAATATGATGTTCCTTTGTTGATATACGTATTTATAAATGTAGCCCACCTTACACAAATGAAATTTAAGTTGAACACAAACTACTTTTACAAAACATAAATCAACGCTTAAGTTGCATGATTAGGTCTATCAAAAGTGAATCATTGAATTAATGGAGCATTAAAAACCGCACGCTTACCTAGAACACTCTTTAATGGAGAGATCCAACTGCATAACGTGATGAAGTAGCAACCAGTTGGCTATATTATGATTAATCAGTACTATTACGTTAACTAAAAAGATTGTTGAATATCCAAGGCTTCAAGAGCCAAATGAATTTATAAACTGGTCGTCAGTGGAAAACCATAACACAATTATGGCTAAGCCTCGGTCAGTATCCTTCTTTCGGGTCCATAAAACTAACCAGTGACCTCATGAGAAGTGCACAATTGTTTTATTTTATGAGCAGGTAACTCTTTCAAAATTACTGTTTACATTATGAAGTAAATAAGACAAAAGTCAAGTTTCAAGTTTTTTTTTATTTTGAACAAACAACCTTTAAAAGAATACTGTGATCCAATCGGCTCGCTGGTGCCCGTGGCAAAGCTGAAAATAGTTTACTGACTTGATATGGAGTGCCCAGAACAGCGGAATCGTGATATTGATTTGTGGGCGTGGCCAAATCGTTTTGGAACTAGCAGTTACGTTCCACCGATTTGGCCACTCCCACAAATCAATATCACGATTCCGCTGATCTGGGCACTCCGTCCCAAGTCATTTAACTATTTTCAGCTTTGCCAATTGCACCATCGTAACCAAAAGGATCACAGCAATCCTAAAAGAGTTTCATGATCATAAAACAATAACTGGTATCTCCATCATTAAGCATGTTTGAGCCAACGCAATCTTGCGAGTTTGCCCTTGGCCTGCGATGGTGGCTAGCCTGCGTTAACCAGGGGGGCTGCCTATAAAGCTTATCCTGGATCAAGTGAGAGTCAAGCATTTCCGTGGAATGAGATTTCAAATACGCGACAGAAGGCTTTGCAACAAAAATAACGCTCTGTTGTGAGGAAATGGCAATCGATTTCCTGGACTCTGGCCACACTGTGATGAAATGAAGAAGGTCCTTTATAATGTAGGCCTAGCTAAGGACCATGCGTTTGAAAATCGAAATCCCGACTGGTTAAGATGTTTATTTTTGATTAACGCTTGAAGCGTAAAAATTAGATGCTTTTACCTGAAATCGATGTCTTCGGGATGGTACCAGATGTTTAAATGGTCATCTTGTGGATAGAAGTGTGTTTCCAATGTTAATTGGTTTCCCAGTGACACACCTAAGGTTATGGCCTGCACTAGGTTTTGGGGTCCAGGTAATGATCTGAAAGGATGCGTGTATGTCTGATGGCAAGTGCCAACTATGAAAGGAAAGTAAAGAAGATTTAGCACATTTTCTATTTCTCTACCCTGCACGTGATGACATCTGGTTGAACGCGATTGTGAATGTGGCAAGAAACTGTCTAAAACTACAGTATAAACATGTGTGTCGTCGTTTTTCCGCCTTCTCACTTAGTAGTAGTACATGTAAAATTTGCTGGTTCCTGGTGAACACGTTTATGATTTTGGACAAGATATTGGAGAACCATTTGACCACGTGTGGAAAAAAATTGGTTGAGGAGCCTTGGCATTATAGGCAATAGTCACTTGATGACTTTCCGGTGTCACACCTTTCAGTAATAATATACTCTATTTCTTTAATGAGAATCGGAAATATAGCCGGAGGTAAATACAAATAATAACATGTATTCTTTCTACATTAACATTTGAATATGTAAATAGAATGTCAATAAATATGAAATAATGTAAAATTTGATGCATTATATGTTATGAAACGTGTAATGTGGCGTTACTAAACTTTATTTCTTTTTTTCCATAAGTGGTTTATCCCTAGTTTTGGTGCTGGGGACACGAAATAGGACAATGTATAATGGACGTTTTACCATGTTAAAGAGCGATGAATACGCAAGAGGTGGGCTTTTGCGTACGGCTCCAAGCTGGACGTTTAAGCGTCTAATATTAAGTTATGTAAAACCAGTGTAAATATGAAAATATGTCGAACGCACCATGGTTTTAACTCCGTTCCACAGGTGCCTTGGTTGTAAAGAGATCATTTCGCGAATAAATCATCATCATCATCATCATCATCATCATCATCATCATCATCATCATCATCATCATCATCATCATTGATCCTCTATGTCATTGACATAGAGCTGACTGTCCACTTGCAGTCATACCTCAAGACAGATCGCATAAATGTGTTTTCCACGTATCTACGCGCTTTAGCGTCCACGAGTTGAAAGTTGGTTTAAACATATTTTTATTTCTGTAAGGATACAATTGGGAAACAGGGCAAAGCCCTATATAAATTCCTCTTGCACATGAAAAAGATTAAAGAAGAGATGTTATGTGTCACAGGTTCGGAGACCATAAGAAAAAAAACGCCACAAGACGAGGACAGGTAGAGTGGCGGCGCCACACGAGCATAAGTGGAACGACACAAGACGTCACAGATAGAGGGCAGGGAGATGAAGTTCGCCTTCGCTTAACTTTATACACAGATGATACATTTCTGGTTTCAAGATTTTGACCATAGTATGAACTACGTCACAGCTCCCAGTCTGCCAGTTGTTTTGGATAAAGTTATGGACTGCGTCAAAAATAATTTCATTTTGCTTGGAGGTACATGTTTTGGACCCATATAATAAAATTGAAACCGTAAATGGTGCAAAGGACATAATTTGGTTCTGAAGTGTATTTCTCTGAGTTGTATAAAAAGGGCACTCTCAACAATAATGAAAAACATCTTCATTTCCGTTTCCACAGGCACACTGAGGGGAGTCTATCAGACCCTTTTTGAACAGATCTGAGTTTAGCTTGCTGCATCCCTTACGCAACCGTGCGTGATAGTTGTTATGTTGGCGTGACTGTTTCGCCCAGAACCGTTGGATTCTGTATCCTGATTGAGAAGCTGACCAACATGTGACAGCCACTCTCGTATGCACAAAGGCATAAATGTATACTGAATCTAAGGTGACGTCATACTCGCCAATTGAAGCTCTAGAAGGAGTGAAAATAGGTTGAGTACAACATGCAGTCTTCATAATTCATAGACACATTCATTCACATTTTCAAATATGATTGTTCAATATTTCTACTAAAATAACCCAGGGGAATGGTTCAATGAGATTTTTAACGATCCAGGCTCAAAGTTCGCTTTTTGTTAAATTATGCTCATGACTCATTCATATATTTACATGTTTAGTGAGTATGCAACATTATATAATGAAGCTAAGATTCTTGTTCTAACGCCTTATGCACCAGTGAACGATATCACCAGTTTTAATCAAATCAACAATGCTGCTCCTTTCGTTTTGTTTTACTTAAACAAAACAAACAAACAAAAATACCAAAAAGACGTTTAAACCAATTTTAAGACATGTAAGGCTGTTGTAATGAAAATGTTCCGCGTAAACGCGTTGCAACAATGGTACTACCGCTAGGGTGTTTTTGCTGGGCTGGGTGTATCAAAGAGGAGCTATCCAATGTCAGCGCTTTCGTGTTTTCAACCAATACACGGCTTAGAAAATCAATGTAGACTGCAGTCTTAATCAACCAACCTTCAGTGTGAAAAATCTGCCCTCAAGGGGTGTGTTTGTGACTCACATAACAAAGTTTACATAGCACAAGCAACAGGACCCCCAAAAGAGTAAAATAGTCTTTATTTAAAAAATCATATTTAGCAGATAACATTGAACTAGAAAATGGCAAAAGTATAAAAGCTGATAATTGTAACAGCGCTCAGCTAACAAATGGTGTAAGCAATCACATCGCGGCTGATGTGACATTTTCCAATTGTCTGATCACTATAGTCGTGCACAGACTCTCCGTGTGAGGGTCTCAAACCCTAAAAGCAGGGAAGACAAGAACACTTTCCCGCTAAAATTGCACAAAAGCGCCCAGATATAAACTGCCGTCTTGGTCTATCTTTTACTTAAATTTCATTCTATAAAAAATAGTTGGGTTTTTTTTGCTAAGAATTATAGTTAAAACTTTGCATGAAGGGAGGCCTGGTGTCCGTAGCTTTCCTTGGCGCGAGTTTGCAATGGTGCACCGAATCTCCACCCAGGAAATCTTCGATTCTATTTTGTTCGGGACAGGGCAGGGCTAAATATAAATAGGACCCTAGCCGACATATTTCACGACGCAAAGTTGAAGATGCTTATGCGCACTTTGTGACATTAACCATCAAAAGAGGGAAATACTAAGGTCTACTTCAGGGGAAACAATCTTTTCCTGTAATAAAGTAGGATAATTTTCACCTTTTGGTCCATGTCGCTTTCCCTGTTGACAAAAAATAAATGAGTGCATCATTCGGATTTTAGGTGAACTCTGTTCCAGCCTCCCTTAAAATATCTGTGGTGTTTCCATGTCCGCCAAACAATACTGTAACATCCTTACCAAAACGAGATAGAGTTACGATTATGGAAATAATACGGAAATTGTTGCATAATCAGCATCCCTTTTATTAACTATTTGCCAAACAGGATATGAAGGAGCGATTAATGAACATAAGCATATTCAAAATTGCTGTCACGAAAGCTGTTTGGCGCAACGGTAATTGACAGCTGCGTGAATATGCAAGGGTGGCCAATGACCTCATTAATTTACCCAGGACTGTAGTACACGAATATGAATCCAGACACATATCACTGACACAAAGTATCCCCAATACGCCTTGACTGGACCGGGCTCTATTTGCGGTCCCGAGTGGGTCAATCATATTTATTAAGGATTACCATTGTGACAGTAAATATGCATATGAACCTGGGGTATTATACAAGTTTATGCAAATGGTGTTTATTTCTTTGGGAAGAATGAATGCAATGCTTAAAAACACAATTGTCTGATACGGGGGGCGCCACAGAGAGTTCTTGTGATTACTTGCAGTTGCAATATTTCCTCTCACATGCTAGGAAGGGTCATTTACTGTCGTTACGTTCAATGTCAATCCTTCGCCCACCATACCTGCTCCAAGTTAAAGCATCCTTTATATTACGTCGCCTACTTGTGTTTAGCTGTTAAATTGTCTATTTTACGAGAATGTCGTGAATATGAGTAAAACAATTCAACACAAAGGAGGGTCGTTTGACTGACTCATTCCCACGATGCACACATTGAGCATCATGGACAGTTTCTCATTTCGTCTTACTCTGTGCGGAAAAGGGTTAATTAGTTTTCTCGCAAAATAGAGTAGCCAAATGAAACCAGTTATTTTGATGGATGGGTTTAAATTGATCCCACTTTATTGGATATACAAACACTGCACGTTTATTGTAGTGATTCTATGCCCTTTAGAGGTGGACTCAAAGTAATGGGGTGTATAAGCTGTCTTGGTGCAATATCAAAGTTTATCAAATGTGCTGTCTAGTGTCAAGGGAGTTTCGCTTGATAGGTGAACAGGATAATTCTACTATGTACCTCATTTGCGTGTCGGCAGCTACGTCTATAGGTAGGTATTACCCAATCTTTGTTCTTTTTTTATTAGTAGGAGGATATTAATTCTGTCCGCAGATTTGTACATACAATGTTTAAGAACATTTTAAGCTATTGCATCTTGCCAGTCTGAGTCGTTTGGTACCTGTCGTAATCGAGTTTTTAGAGCTATTTATTGTCGAGTGTTTTTGGAATTTCAAATTTATTTCAGTTTCAGAACATGCCTATATATAACTCAAAAATCTTAGCACACATGCATTTAACAATAATAATTTGATGTGGTAACACTAGGATTTGAAGTTTCGAAGTGATTTAAAACATTGACGAAGGTTCAGATGTTTAAGTTTAGATACTATGAGCGGAAAGAGGAGAAATGAGAGAATCAGCTGACAGGATTTATATTAAACAGGGGGGGGGGGGTAAATTATTGTCAAATTATGTTCTAGCTCGATTGCTACGTTGAATAGAAAATGTATCATAAATATGCCTATTACAAGTGCATCTCATTGTTATGATCCAGACAAAGTTGTATTACCATCCATTTTACATGCATGTAACGTTTGGACAGGTTCTAAGGGCACCGGTCAAAAATGTATGAGATCTGTGCAATTGTATTTGTATCTTTTTGTCCAAAGCCACTTACTGGTAGTCATTACCCTATTCCGCAGTCCGAACCCTTTACTCCCCATAAGCTAACATGTGCCCTGTCCCTGTCTAACTTATATACATAGAAGTTCTATTGTCCATATTGCACACGTTCCTCTGTAAATTTTGACATAGGCTGTATCAGCCCAAATAAATTAAAGGGTCTTCAGCGGGTTACTACTCAACATGTTTCGGAGCCCGTTACCCGTACATGTCTCTCTGAGTAGCGGCTCCTTGTCTAAACTAAATATTCAGCAAAGACAACCCACATAATAATGAATAAATATGAACGTGGCAATTGATGAATTAGCTAAATATGTGAAGTTTTGCTTATAAATGCAGAGCTTCATATCAAAGAAGAATACCTGTCAAACAAACCATGATTACCAAATTTTCATAGTACAGGTTCAGATAAGAACAATTTGACTTACCTCTGAACCAATATGTACCCTTTCTAGCTGGACAGCTTATCCTAGTTAAACCATCCGCCAGTGTTTAAATGAAGTGGAAACAAGCTGGGGCATTATATTCAGTCCCAGTGATTGTACAATAAACAGTTGCAGCTAGACCACCTGTACAAACCAAGGGAAATCCTAACAAGGACTGTAACAATGTACATCCTTCACCAGAGATGTAAAACAAACTCCATTATGACACCTACTCCTCAAACAATTAAGCTGTATTTAACTGCCAACCCTGAGTCAATGTGTCAACTTAAAGTGTCAGGTTTGTGACACTTGAGAAAATACTGTCAATTTTGATTAATTTTTCAATACTGAGTAAATGTGCATTTAGGCATATCAGAAAAGAATGGAAGTCATTAGCATTTATACCAAAAACATGCTATCAAAACAATTTTTCTTAACAGGATTTTAAGTACAATTAGGCAAACATGCAACTGTCTTAGGCCGCTTCTTGCTACCTGTAGCCCCTGGGGGTTTACCTAACAGAAACCATGTAAGCCTAAAATGTCTGATTGTGAATATTAAAACAGAAAGATGCTAAAAGATAAAGTTAAGTAGCAAAACAGACAAGTCTAGAAACTATAAATTATTGTGGCCAAACTTTCTAATAATCTTTGGATGTTAACAGTAGAATTATACGGCAAGTCAGAAAAGAATTAAAGTCTTTTGTATTTATGTCAAGAGAATGCAATGAAAATATTAACCAGATATCAAGTACAATTAGGCAAGCTTGTAACTGTCGTAGGCCGCTTCTTGCTACCTGTAGCTCCTGGGGGTTTACCTAACAGAAAACAAGCTAGCCTAAAATGTCTGAAAGGTGAACATTTAAACATAAAGGTGTCAAAAGATAAAATTAAGTAGCAAAACAGGCAAGTCTGAAATCTCTAAAATTATTGAAGCCAAACTTTCTAACCATCTCGGGATATTTACAGCAAAATTTGTAGAAATATTTGATCAAACGTACACCTTTGAATCCTCTTGACTCAAGTTTATTGTAAATAAATTTGGTTCTTGATGCAAAGTCCTGAAATTTAGAACAAATACGACCAAATCTCAAAATCTGTGACAAAAATGTATTATATCCAATAGTATCCGAAATATTACTGTCCGGGAAAGGATAATTAACTACTTCAAAGTTAAACTCATCTATTTTGTGATAGACTTTAATACAAAACCTGTCACTAGTGACCTGAATATCCAAGTCCAAAAACACATCTCTGAAACCATCTGAATTGTTACCCTCCAAAGGGATATCTTTTGGGTAAATTTCTTTAGGAATTTCACTGAAATGTTGTACATTTACACAAGCAAAGTCATCAATATATCTTGCGTTGTTTGATAATTTTATAGCCATTTGAAAGTCCTTTTTCATCAATTTATCCATATACTTAAATTCAAGCCAGGTTAGATATAAATCTGCCAGTAAAGGGGAGCAGTTGCTGCCCATTGGAATGCCTTTTATTTGTTGAAAAACCTATGGTCCGCATTGAACAAAAGTATTATCGAAAAGAAATTTTATTCCATCTATCAAAGTTTCAACAGTGTAAGATTTAACGTTACTTTTTGAATATTTATTGTTTGACCAATATGCTTTCTTTGTATATGAATTGATATTAATGTATGGTTTACCATTATGTTTAAACATTTTGCTTATTAATTCTGAAAGAGAACTTTTGACTTCATCTATGGGTAGATTTGTGTACAGTGTAGAAAAATCAAAACATTTGATATTTTTTGCTTTAACATCTTTGATTTTAGATACAAACTCGGAAGAATTGCTTATACTCCAAAAACAATTTATTTCACAGTTTCTAGAAATTGCATTACAGTATTTACGAAAATGACTCCTAATTGCAGTCAAACACAATGTTATTTCTTTTGATAATTGTTTTGTTGTACATTTTGCAGCACCGGCTATGAATCTAGATTTAAAAGGGTTTTTATGTAATTTGGGTGTCCAGAACAAAAGTGGAATAGAGGAGTCCTCTTCAGAAATTTTGATATTAAAATTCCTTTTCATCTCATCTTTATGTGTATCTATCAAATTATCAATGGATTGTTTGTGTAATTTATAAGCGTCATTTCCTCTTATGTCTGAAATATTGTTTATACCAAGTTCTTTTTTCAAAACATCCAGATAATATTTTTTGCAGATGATCCCAAAATTGTTCCCTGCCTTATCTATGTTAGTGAATACAAATCTTTCTTGTAGTTCTTTGACTGCTTTTGAAACTTCAGGTTGTTTTAGATTAACCGTATTGAAATTCTTAATGTGGGATTTGTAACGATAAATTCTATTTCTAACGACTCGTTTCAAGATTGATAACCATCCTTCAAATTTCTGAAATTCAATTTTTTCTTTCTTTGCCCATTTCATACAGTAGGAATCAAATGCATCACATGTATCTTGAAAAATATTATCAATGTTCAACTTAGGACACATCCGCAATTTTGTACCTTTTTTCATAATTTCTTTTAAACTTGAATTATGTATAGTATCCAAATTACCTGTAAATATATGTTTGTGGTATGCATCAAAAAAATTAGAATATTTACTGTTAGACATACAGTCACAATTCTGCTTCGCTGCGATATCTTCAAGATTAATTGAAGCCAGAAATTTCTTGTAATTCATGATACTTTGTCCAATATTGTTGCCATATTTATAGGAAATGATGGGGGGATCTTTTATTTTGCACTCCTTGGGAATCATGTTACGAATAAATTTCAGTTTGAAAAGGGACTGAATGTTTAGTGAATCAATAATTTTGTGTTTGAAAGGAATGCTGCAAAACATTTGATCTAATTTGTTCTTATTAGAATCTGGTTTCCGAATAGTTGTTGTGTAAGTTTGCAATATGATATTGCACGGACAATGCTGCAAATCAGAGCAGTCCCAGCTTACATGTATATTGCCATAATTGGTTATCTTCGTGGGCTACCGTTGCCCCAAATGGCTGACGCGTACAGGATTAAATGCTGTCATTTCTTGAAATACACCATAACTGACATAAGGCTTTGTAAGCAACTTTTCGACGAAATGTGTAATTGATTTGAACAAGGACGTAACACTACATGACCATTTTGTCAAGAAATTAAAGGTATACTAGATAATGCAGGGATGAATTGGTCTATGAAAAGTACAAATGGAGACTGGCTTACCAAGTACTCACAATTAAGTGGTAGAGATTGGAATTTAGATTTTTTTTCGACAAATGGATAATAAAAGTACTATATATATATATATATATATATATATATATATATATATATATATATATATATATATATATATATATATATATATATATATATATATATATATATTTGTTTCAAAAAATACCTCCCAAGAAACATATATGTGAAATGTAACGGATTTTAGAGGGGTTCAATTAAAACTTAGAGCACGCACCGCCATTTTAGGATTAAATGCAGATCGTAAACGATGTGGCCTCTGTGATGGAATATGCAATTTATGTGGTAACGATACGGACAATATTTATCATTTCTTTTTCACATATCCCATCCATGGCTATCTCAGGAATATACTATTTTGGAATCTCGAAGAGAAAATAAAGAACTCAGATTTATTACATGTTTGGCAATATTTTATGGCCTCCTCGATGGCAACTAAAGATGTTATTTGGTAGGCGACATCGCCCAATGCCTAAGTAATGAAGCTTGTTCAATTTTTGATGATGCTGGTCGTCAGTTTCTTAAAGATGCCTTTGACCTACAAAATTCTTTAACCTAGCTAATACTTTTGATGCTCGAGATTTTTGTTATTATCATTATTATTAGGAGGTACTAATCATATATTAAAGAGATAGGCATCTCTCGACTAAGAGACATCAGGCGGGTTAGGATTTTATCGCTACGATTGCGAAATGAACATGACACACATTCTGGTCAAATCGTATGTTTGCGTCCACAGAAATGGGACTCGTTCGGAACCAATTCTTACGGGATGGTTTCTCGAAACTGCAAATATATGAACACTGAGTTTTTCACCAACAAGCCACTACATTTTACACTCTTTTTCTTGGGACTTTGCTTATCCAATGGACGTTAATTGGAGTCAGTCATAAGCTGTCCTAAGCACTTTGCCAGAAATTGGCAGCATTACCTCAATTGTCAAAAACTTGATTCATTATTTTAAAACATTAACTCTTGGGCGAGGAGTCAGTCATAGGCTGTCCCAAGCACTTAGTCAGAAATTTTCAGGATTTGCTCAATTATTACAAACTTGATATATTCTTTTCAAAACATAACTAAGAGTTGACAATTAAGTAGACCTTGATTTTTTGGCGACTTTTATAGTGAGAAATAGGTGTCATCATGCAGTGCGTTTTACATTTGTGGTGCAAGGTGTCCATTGTTGCAGTACTTGTTGGGAATTCCCTGTGTTTGTACAGGTGTCTGGCTGTAACTGTTTATTTTATAATCACTGGGACTGAGCCCCAGTTCGTTTCTAACTCAATTATACACTGGTAGGTAGTTGGACCAATGTGACCTATTCAGCTAGAAAGGGAACACACTAATTCAGGGGAAAGACAAATGATTTGTATCTGAGCTTGTTCCATACCATTTCGACATTATGTTTAGTTAGATAGGTATTCTGTATTTATATTGAAGGTCTGCATTTATGAGCAAAACTTATTTGGCTAATTCATCATTTGCCACGTTCATATTTATTCATTATTATGTGGGTTGTCTTTGCTGAATATTTAGCAAAGACAAGGAGCCTCTACGAAGAGAGACATATACGGTTACAGGCTCCGAAACGTGTACTGAGTAGTTACCCGCTGAATACCCTTAAATTTATATGACCTAATACAGCCTTTGTCGAAATTCTACAGAAGATAGTGACAATAGTACTTCCATGTCTATCTAGGTTAGACAGTGACAGGTTAGCTTATGGAGTGTAGAGAGTTCGAACTGCGCAATAGGGTAATGACTACCAAGAAGTGGTTTTGGAGGAAAAGACCCAAATAGAATACACATATATCCTCCACACCTGTCAAGTAGCTTGCCTTGTCCCGAAGGTAACGCCGCAGATGGGAATTTGTTGTTTGGTTTTAGAAAATTTTGCATTATGTGAATTTTGTCTGCTTTCTGTGTTTGAGGACCGGGACAGGCAGTATTCCAAGACACCTTGCCCTATCGCACCGGTCTTATTTGCGGCCAACACCGAGCAATGTTTAGAAAAATACGGCACTCTCGTTACATTTTTGTCCACGTCATCAGTATTGGAGCAGGAATCCAATTTAACTCAAAAAGTGCCTCTCTTAATTTGTCAAAGGCAGCCTTACAAAATTACCAAACATGTCTATCAAAACACGGTTTTTTATGTGTAAAAATTAGGTTTGTTGTCATAATATTAGGATCATTATTTGTGACGGGAAGATTAACTTTAACGTTGTTGACGTAGGAATATTTGTTACTATTCGATTCAAAGTGACAGAAGTCATGTCTGTGGTCCAAGTGGGCTTTTACAGATGTATTATTGTGCTATTGGAGTTAACAAAGAAGGAATTTACGACAGCTCACAATGTTTGTATTAATCCCCCCCCAAAAAAAAATAAATCCCCTCGCATCATATTTAAAACGATAGTACTGCAAGCTATATCGTATTTTGCCAGCAAGTTTTCCAAGAAAGATACCGGTGAATTTAGCGCATCAATATACTACAATAGATAGTTTTTTTTGTTGTTGTGCAAATGCATTTCAATCCACAAATGTTCAAGACCAGAAATCACAAGGTCATCGCGTCTCTTTGCTGTCAATACACGGGCACATATAATGATGCCACTCCGCCGCCGATCAGATTGACTCCATCACGCCATGTCATAGAGTGACACTAAGTCGTGATGTAGTCCTTGTCCTTGTCCTTGTCCTTGTTATGGTTAGGGAAAGAAAAGATTCCGTTGATGTAAAGATGTCAGTAAAATGGGACAATGATGTCCTTATGCATCTGAGTTTGTCTTGAGAAAAGTTTCTTATATTTACGTGACACGTGGTTATTTTACTGCAGTATTTTCCAAAATACAAATTGAATATGCATGGAAGTTCCAAGCTGTGACGCACATCGCCCGATAGCACGGTTCCCTGAAAGCATCATATATGTTTCGCATAACATTACAACATCAATATGGGCAGTTTGTACCTGACGCATTTATGTTTTTAAATGTGTGAGTTTGCAACCCACTTCAGGGCCCAAAGTGTTGACCCGGACCATTATACTAGTATTCTCTGGAACTATGGGCATGCCAGTACAATTCGTTTTTATATTTAAACCGATAAAAGTCAGAACCGGTATGTCGAATAAATATTTCTGATGTACACATATGATCATATGTTGCATGTAACTCGTTCAGTGCCTAGTTTTGCATGAACTCATTGCACCTAAAGCACGCCGAGGAAAGCTGTTGACCTTGTCAAAACCGGGAACTTAAACAATTAAATTGGACACCATTGCAGTTGTTAAATCACGTGGGTTCTGGCATGCTGGCACTTGAAGGAAAGGTCGGTTTGCAAAGAACAGGAATGTTGGATCATTTTATTAATTCAAAGCACATCGGCTTGTGTAGAAATTAGCGATGAAAGCCCTAAGAAAAAAAAAAGAAGCTGCATAAACACTTTGCCCAATACACCACCTCTTGTACACAGGCAAGAAGAAGCAGTAAAACAGAGGGACACAAACCTGACTTGGCCACATTATACAAACCCACTGCACATGACCTGCCCTTGTGATGCCTAGTTACCGACGTTGCTGTGTCACGGATCAATGAATGAAAGGGAGACTATTTAATTTTGGTATTCACTTTTCATAAACATATCACAGTGTATTAACATAATTTGTGTCCACTGGTTGCATTTCGGGGCTTTGCAACATGTAGAGTGAGGTTGTAGACCAGGTTCCTTGATTACAACTGTCATTGGCGTTTTCAACGAGGGCTGCCAAGTTAAGATAGATGCTACCCTGCTGCAGAATATTTTGAACGGAACCTTTATTGAGCACGTAGAATCGCCATCCGTTTAATAAGAAATTATGTAACCTTTCAATATCAAATTTCTGAATGTGTCTTTGCGTGGAAGTGGCAGATTAAAAGTTACGAAATCAATACTCTATTATTATAACAGTGTTGCCACATAAGTTCTCACCAACCCGTTCACTGAATATATAAAAATATTAACATTTTCAAATTTGAACCGAGAAAAAGATCAACAGACGATGCGACAAGGCAACTCGATTTGTCCGCATGAAATTTGGGTGTTTGTGTTGCCTGATGAGCAGACCAATTTCCGGTTATTATCCACTGCGATAAAAACGAAACACGAAGCTTCGTCTGTGTAGCAAGTACTAGGCTTTCTTTTTTCATAAAAATCCCTACCTTGTTTCAAAAGAATAATTCATTGCATGGTAAGCATTCGCCGACGCTCAATAAGAGCAAGGCCTCTCAACGCTTACAGATTCACATATTTGTTAACCACACTTGAGTGTTATTACTAAGCAAGCCCTGGGAAAATCATATAAAAACACAGGTCACATGAACTATGTGCATATATTTTCTATATGGTGAAGGGTCTTAAAGCGGTAAGCTAATTTAAAGATCGCTGTATAAATACAAGCTTTTTAGACAAAAATGTTGCTTTCGTGAAATTTTGGACATTCCTTCAAATATATTCAACATAAAATGACCGATCTTGTGATATTGAGATCTGAATATATATGTATCTCTGCAACACTGTGCCAGGGATTTGGCATGACAATTATATATATATATATATATATATATATTACAAGGATGTTACAAAATAGGAAAATGTATATTTCTTTTTTAAACGGGGAAGTTTGCGACACTCTTCATTTTTGATACGTATTTAAATGGACTGATCATAGTGAGAAAACCCCGGATACGTTTTTGCCCTAACTATTTTTTTTGTCAAACAAGTAATTTGATTAAAACCATGATCAATATGGCAATTATGTATGTGATGGAATTATTCATTACCTTGGGCAGACGGACGCAGATAGACAGTTGTATGGAAACGAAAGAAGGGAGACGGAGGCAGCAATTGAAGAAAGAAAATAAATAAAGAAACAAACAAAGAGACAAAGAAAGAAAGAAAGAAAGATTTTTTATTTAGTCAACAGTTTTGTCTGACCTTTCCAAACGGTACATTTCCATCGTACTTTACAAAAATCTAAACGATGGTTTTAGAGAAACTATCGAAAATAGCAAAGAGGCACAAATGTATTTTTAAAAACAATAAAAAAAAACCCAACAAACAAAAAACAAACAAACAAAAAACACACAAAAAACAACACACAAAAAACATGAAAACACCAGCTG
The DNA here is from genome assembly GCA_964020975.1 of Hermodice carunculata. Lineage (NCBI taxonomy): Eukaryota > Metazoa > Annelida > Polychaeta > Eunicida > Amphinomidae > Hermodice > Hermodice carunculata. Next base: position 33,186,041 of record OZ026624.1, read on the forward strand.
TTGAGCAAATTCAAGTGTGCGGGACCTCAGAAGTGTTTCTATGCAATTCAAAATAATTACCTTCGTGATTTCGGAGAGTCTTAAAGATTTTACCAAAAATAATGAATCCAAAAAAATCATAAAAAAAATTTAAAAAAGCACTGGAGCGTAAGTATTTGAATAAAGTTGGTAGAGACCAACCCACGGTATATCTCCACCAAGTTTGAAGTGAATCTGGTTATATGTTCTGTAGAAGAAGGCAAAAATGTGAATTTCCATCACAATCCCAGTTGACTTACCTGGTAATCAAAAGAAATGCATGTGCTAACAACCAGACACTCAAATTGAAAGGTTCGTTTAAAATCAGGGATCAAGAGTATTACCACCTAGTGAGGAACTTTTAAAATCTTCCCGCAAGCTACATTTCCTCTATGTTTTAGAACAATCTGAGCGATGGTTGTGCAGATGAAGTAGAAAAAAAATGAAAATACACAAAAATTCGAGGAAAAAAAATAGAAACAAATCGCAGCGCCACCTCTTGAACAAAGGAAGGTCTGGGATTCCCAGAAGAGTCCTTATGCAATTTCAAAGCAATTGGCTGAATGGCATCGGAGAAGATTTATTTTCAAGATTTTGACCAAAGGAAAATGAAAAAAAAGCCATAAAAATATGTAATTTAGTGGAGCATGGCCATTTGAAAGCACGTTGTTGAGGTCTACGTCAGACATACCCTACAAAGTTTGAAGTGAATCTGGTTGACTGTTTGGGATACGAAGTCAATGTGAATTTCCACTGCAATCGTCATTGACTTACGTAGAAAGCAGTAGGAATACATGTATCACCTGACGGATTCCCGAACTGAAAAATTCGTTAAAGATTAACCTCGAGAGTATCACCACCCAGTGAACATCTTTGTTTACCCCTTTTATAAGCTACATTTCCCTCATGTTTGAGCACAATCTGCCTGACAGTTTTGCAAAAGAAGACGAAAACAGCTTGAACAATTCTTTAAAAAATAACAGAAAGAATAACACAGAAATCGCAGCGCGACTGTTGAACCAATGAAGGTCTGTGATTTCCAGAAGTGTTCGTATGCAATTTCGAAGCAATTGGCTTGGCGGTTTCGGAGAGTTGGGCTCATTTTATTCATTTTTTGTTTGTTTGGTAAAAAAAAAAGGACGGAAATAAGTATTTAAAAAACTCAAAAAACACTGGAGCGTAAAAATTTTAACAAAGTGGCTAGAGACCCACCTACGGTATATCCGTACCAAGCTTGAAGTGAATCTGGCAAGTGGATTTGGAGAAGCGGAAAATTTAATTATGGACGACGGACAGGAGCTCAGTTGAGTGACAAGTCAGATGATCCAAAATTCAGCAAACCTGTGTTCAGTTGGATCACCCCCCCCCCCCAAAAAAAAACAATACATGAACATACCATATGCATACCTAACATACCTACGTACGTCTGTGTATGTATGTATGTATGTATGTATGTATGTATGTATGTATGTTTGTATGTATGTTAAGATTACCTTATACAATAGTCATGTGAGGGGCGTAAATTTTTGTACAGAATATCTAGTCATGTGGCAGGTCCAGATGTGGTCACATGGTGCAGATGAGATGCTGTGGCGCATGTTGACATCCAATTTTCTCATGGTACCAAGCCTACTTCTTTTAGCATTCTTCCACAAACAATGCCAGAACTTTCACGAATTCCGCAATCAAGAAGGGTGGTGTCTCAAACATAAATTCCAGTTCAAAGCAGGCTAAGCAGGCTGAGGCATTGTACATATGTATGACGAGTCAGCAAAGTGCGGAGCTATCTGGCGCAGGCATCTTTTAATTGGTTTAAATTTTCATTGTCTATGACGATTAAATCACAACTTTTTAAAGCTAATGTCCAACCTAGCAAAGTGACTTCCCCCCCTGTTCACTTCGAGGCAAAGTATGTGTGAAATAAACATTCCTTAATTATAAACCTATACACTTAATTTACCACCAAGCTTTGCAAAATCTGTCTGCACTAAAGATTGAACTCAACATTCGAAGTTTTTGCATAAACACAAGCGTTAACTTTGTTTGATTTTTTTATTTGGATATTTCTTAAAAAATATGCAAGATAGAATATTCAACTGTATGCTATTATGGTCGCCATACATTTATCTACAAAAACATGTCAGGTGTTTCTCATAACTTTATCTGTTTTTTTTTAAATGATAACACAAAAATTGCAAAAAGGCTTATTTTGTCAAAATTGATCAAATTCGTGGACTCTTCATTTTTGACACACATTTTAGAAAGAACTGTTGATTTCTTAGAAAGTGCTTTGGCTTTTTTGGCTCTAAAGGACTATTAGATTTAATCAGTTCCATTTGATCAAAATCTTATGATTAGTTTTACAGAAATGTCCACATCAAATCTTAGATATCTTGTACCTTATTACTCCAGTATGGTTTATTATGACCCGTTTTCTTTTTCCGTGGAAAACACGAATAGGCTGTAACGCATGCGTCCATAATTTGCTGGCCTAACTTGTCGATCTCCTGTACAAGGGAATGCACTTCGCATTATCTTGTCCATTTTCAGAAGCATCGGGTCCAATAACATTTTCTAAAGTTTTATTTAGTTTCTTTTGATAACTTTAAACATGTTGATAAGTCACTTTGTACCAAGCAATGTCCTTGGTGTAATCTTAACTTTGATGAACCGTAATCTCTTCAACTTTTCAATCAAGCTCAATGTATATCTAATTATGTGTTGAAAAAATTACACCACACTGAAATTAGCTAGCTGCTTTGACTTTATGATTTACATTTACATAAGTGAAACAATTATCTATAAAAGACACGCCAGTTGGCCCTTGATTCGTGTATTGAGGATGCTCGTGGACGTTACGTACTATACACAATGAGTTACTATCCCGAAAGTCAACCATAGATCGAGTATGCATATTATCCCTTTTAAGAGCAATAAACATATCACCACCAATACTAATATAAATGGCCTCAGTTTTACAATTTTACAACTCTATGTCATTACATATGTCAACCATTTCCACAAACAAAACCGTTTGACCGTGAGTCTCATTTTGGCATATAAACGTTAATCAAAAGAATTCTGTTTCCATCATGTGTGTCCATTGGCACTGCCATGAGGTGGTTATTTTCACGTTTTACCAGTTTGACAATATGGGATAATGACATATGCCAAACAATAATGACACCGCCCCCATATCTCCCTTTCTTTAGGCCTTTACTTTCGTCCTTACATGACTTTCCCCAGCCCATTGAATCACTATGAATTTCACCTAGGTCTTGCAGTTTATGTTCTGTTAGCCTTGTGTCTTGCAGCAACAGTTTATCACATTTTTCTCTGCAGGTGAATCTCTTATAAATGCAGTCTAATTAGCTGCAAATCCCTACTATTGTACGACCAAAAAGGTATTTTGATCACACTTACGGACCATTCAAATCAGGGGCGTATTTACGTGATTTCCTGTGCTGTTAACTGTCAACCAGACTTCCAAACAATCGTATTAAGACTTTGAATTCACCACAGGTATTTTTCCGAAAAACTCAGTCACCAGCACTGTTCACCATAACGCGCCCATTTTGGCATTTTGTTGTGTGGTTGCCAACTTCTATTTCATGCCCCTCTGTCTAAAATATGTCTCTGACTGTGGCTTGTCACGGAACACGGCCTATGTTATATCTTAACAAATGTTCTTGTACCTCTGGTCTCATTAATATATAAATCATCGGTGAGCATGCTGTCTGTTATCTGAATGAAAACATGCCTTACATAGATATACTTCTCCGAACTTTCACAGAACACTTTTATATTCTCATTTACTTCCATTATACATTTATTTTGTACTTGGTTTATAGTATGCCAAATGTGGGAATGCATATTTTTTTAACTTTCACATTTCGCACATGCCTGTGCCACATATGTCTGCATCCCACCTATAATCACATCAGCCTCTTTTCATTCTGGTACATCTCTAATTCCTACATGTAACATTTAGCATCCAACATCTTCACAGTTCATCCATGCACTCATTGCTCTCATAGATGTGGTTGCACGACCAGCTCGTATGATTTTGGCATATTTACGCCCGAAGAAAAGAGAGGGTTTTTTATATTTGGGGATACTATAACACATCATTACAACTACTTCATGCGTTGCACGATCCTCAAAACTGACTCTCTCTTTATCCTTATCAGCCTTCCTGGCACCTCTGCCTGAAACACTAGCTACTCTACTTTCTTCAAGTTCTTCGTCGCTTTCATTTAAAGGCCATGATATGCGCTACAGTTTTCTGAGACGACGCCGCTCTTTGTGAGCTCAAATTGTCAATTTACTGAACTTATGCGTTTGTGTGTTAATAATGCTATCCATCTTTTAACAGGGACCCCTTTGGAAATGAGTCTGTGCATTGACTTTAATGGTCAACCCTGGAGGTTAACTCATCAGATATTCTTTGATCCTTTGTCACATATTCATATGTGTGTATGTATTTTATCTGTATTAGTTATCAACCGAACAAAACCAATCAATCAATCAATCGATCGATCGATCGATCAGTCAGTCATTTAATCAATCGATCAATCAATCAATCAATCAATCAATCAATCAATCAATACGAGTTTATATACGTTATGGGTGTATATACTCTTGACATTATTGCATCAATCACACCCAATCTGCTCTGTGATACACGTTAGGGTTTACTGTCGTACATACAGTAAGTCACATAGTCTGTGAATGTACATGCCTGTTGCCTTAAGACTGTTAAACGCCCGTATTTTTTTCAATTGATTGACGGTTAGTAATCCTGGATGAGACAACCCACTTTGAGAGTGCCTGTCTATTCTGGAACCTTGATGTGGTCATCTTATTCAATTGTATTATTTGATTATTTCGAATCGTGCGATAAACCTGACTGGTCTGGGTGCAGAGTTTATGACATGTCCTGATACGAAGCTTTGACAACCAGATGTAACATTATGAACCTAGCATTTAAAAATGCTTGATATGTACTAATGCTAGCCTATGCCAAACATTATCAGCGTGACTTTTATATATTGCGATATGCCAATAAAAATTGCTATTTGATATCAACATTGATTATGATACGGTTACTCACTTCATATGAGGCATCGTTGGCAGTGTCAGTCTTCTGATCTCACTGCAACATGCAAGCTTAATACCGGTAGCTTTCAATAATATTTCCCGGTTTTCTCAATCTTACTATGAAAAAAACCTAATGTTCCGTGAATGGGGTTTATAACTTGTTACAATTTGTAAACTTGAGAAGGAATGTATCATTGTAAGAACTCTGCACGTGCAATGTTTGATACGTACCTCCTTTTTTCGACACATTTGTCCAATTTCTCGTCGATTAACGGAAGTTAATATACACATCTCCCTTCGTATAATATGGTCACATTCAATTTATTATTTTCCCCTCCGGAGCATGTTCCCTTTTCCCGTTGTGCTATTTTGTTTAGGTATTATTACACATACTATTATTCATTATTCTGTGTTATGTCACTATATTACATCTATTGGTATCTGCCACTAAGTCAGTTATCTACATTTACTTGTCTATGTACATTATTCATGTACATGCCATGCATCGTCAGTGACATTGGTTCCATACCTCTCGACTCCCTATACAAAGATTTAAAAATATCTGACCCTTGGGGCATTGCTACATTTTGTGCACTACCTTCACATAAGTATCTACATGCCCACAAGTCCAACTCTCATCCTCATCCCTATCATCCATGGGTATTAGTCTCGCTCAATATAGAATAATTATTGGTATTTTTCATGAAGCCCACTTCTTTTACAGTCTCATTTCAATCGAATTGCACTATCGACAATAAAACAACTAATTCCTTCTGCATTTTAGCACTTTTGCTTGCGAGCATCCTGTTTGAAGGATTCCTCTGTCTTGGACACATCCTTTCAATTATATCTTAGGTCTTCGCTCTGTCTGTTGATGTCCACCCGAATCCCAGCCCTAATACTTCTTCCCAAAATCAGTTTAATTTTTTCACTCAAATTTTCTTTGTGAAAAATATCCGCTAAATTGGGTGGAATTCAAATTCTAGCTTAATCTGAAGAACTTGATGTAATCACTATATCGGAAACATAGCTTGATGAGAGCTACCCTGACCATCTTCTGCTTATTGATAATTTCGATCTTCCAAAGAAACCAGAATGGTATTCCTGGACGTATCCAAGGCATTTGATAAGGTCTGGTACCCTGGCCTCCTTTATGAACTCAAGCAACTAGGCATATCGGACAATCTTGTATCATGGGTGGAAAACTACCTATCCAACCGCTTTCAGCGTGTGTTTATTCATGGACAGACATCTACTTGGTTACCTGTTGAAGGCGGAGTACCACAGAGATCCATTTTGGGCCCACTGTTATTTCTCAAAATGTATCACAAATTGACGCCCTTTTATCTTTCTGACCTTTTACTCCGTACCCTCTCTGTCCGTGTTTTACGTCAACCTGCAAATATTCGACGGATTAAATGCAGAACTCAACGCATGGAAAGTTCCTTTATACCTGAGCTGAGCCATGATCTCTATAAAGGTAACCTATGGCCTGATCCAGCTTGCCTCTGCACTCATCCCTGCGAAGATCCTATACACTTTCTTCTGTTCTGTCCATTCTTTTGCCGATTAAGAAAGATCTTACTTGACACTGTCACCCGCGTTATAGCCCCCTGGTGCTCACATGGATCCCAATTTATTTCGTGATATTGCGCATATAAGGCCAGCTGAAATCATCCTGTTTGACAGTGAAGGCTTACCTGATGCCATGAAAACCCTCATTTTTGATGCAGTACAAACTTATGTTGTCAGTACTAGACGTTTTGTTTCCTAATTTGTAGAACAAGGTAGCAAGTCATATTCATTCGTCTATCTGACCCATAACTCTATATTTCGGTGTATATTTTTTGATGTCGAATATGAATCAATCGTATAGTACTGATATACATGTACATGTATAAGTACAGTTATAGATATATTTTATTGTTTCTTATTATGTCTGTGTGCCAACACAAACATGTTTTTCTAGGAATTTTTCTTACTTTCTTGCTTTTCAAAATTATGCAAATTAGGGCTAATTAAAGTTTTAAATCTTCAATATCTTATATACTACAGTAGATGTGGTTCCGAGTGTATAAGAGTTCAATCATAGCAAGGTAAAGGTCATGTTAAGGTCAAAGGTCAAAGGTCAGTTTTAGGCCAAAATGTCATTTTTGACGTCAAGGTTTACTTCAGGTAGATGTTATTGCAAGATCAAAGATCATATAAAGGTCAAAGGCCACTTTCGATGGTGGCTTTCTTCTAGCCATAAATGGTCAATTTTTATCTGACTTGATCTTGTTGGGCTCAAATTGTAGCTATTATAACACCGCACATTTTTAAACTTACATGTCACCTCTAAAGGTCAAAGGTCAAGGTCATTTGGACTTTTGAAAATTTCATCCAGTCATAACTTGGTCAATTTCCATCCAATTCTAATCATGTTGGACTCAAATTGTAGGTATGGCAACACAGCAAATTTTTATAAGATCGCGTAACCTCAAAAAGGCAAATGTCAAGGTCATTTGGCCCTTTGAAAGTTTCATCTTGCCATAACTTGGTCAATTTTTATCCAATTTGGTTCATGTTGGGCTTAAATTGTGGGTATTGTAACACTGTGTAATTTACATGCGATGTAAAGATCAAAGATCAAGGTCATTTGGACTTTGAAATTTTCATCCAGCCTTCAGCTTTATGTAATGTGAGGTACCAAAGGATAAAAGTTGTAGCATTTAATATTTACAACTTTTGAAGGCACACACACAGATTTGCTTTGAAGCAAATCTTCTTTTCTAGTTATATTATATCTTCACTTGCAGAGTTAACATAGCCCTATATTGCCCTGTGTGTTCTATATATAAATCGTGCATCTCTCCGTGTCTGAAGAACCCATGTATGACTCATTCTACTATAGGGCAATCCAGTTTAAATTAAAACAAAACAAAAACCAAAAAAACAACCCCCCCCAAAAAAACCCAAAAACAAAAGCAACCCCCCTCAAAAAACACCCCCCCCCCAAAAAAAACAACAACAAAAAACCCACCTCCCGCTGAGCCCACCCTGCAGGCGGAGGTGGCGGGGCTATGCATTTTGTAAAATCCCCACATCCATGTCTGAGACATTTATATATTGAAAGCAACAACAGCTAACATATTTGGATAGAGACATCAAAATTCGAACAGAAATATGCCTAAATTAACTTTGATGAAGACAATGTAGAGGAAAATACTATCCTCTCTTTACTCTCCTTTGTGTCTGGTCCTGATAATATAGGAAATATTTTATTTACAAATACGACTGACTTAATGTGTAAACCTCTGACTGAAATCTGAAATATCTCTCTCTCTCTCCGCCTTACCTATTTCCCGGACTCCTGGTAGAAAGCAAATAACTGTCCCGTGTGTGAGAAGGCCAACAAGCAGATTTAAATTAGCCATGGCCTTATATCTTTATTGTGTAACGTCTCCAAATTCTTTGAACGATTGGTCGTCGATGCCTTCTTCGTATAGCTATTTGGTAACAATCTAGTTACATCAAAAAAAAAAAAAAAAATCGGGCTTCAAGGCGGACGATTCTACAATAAGCCAACTAATATATACTGTTCATAATGTATATAATGGCTTTGAACATTCTCAAGAAAGTCGTATGGTCTTTCTAGAGATTTCTAAGGCTTTCGACAAAGTTTGACATGGTGACCTCCTTTTTAAGCTACGTCAGCTAGGTATCTCTGTTAACATTGTTGAAGCCGGAGTACATTGGATCGAAAGCTATTTTGCAAATTGATTTGAACTGGTGGTAATTCATGGCCAAACGCCCTCTTGGTTGTCGATTGAAGCTGGCGTGCCCCAGGGATCCATATTGGGTCCACTTCCCCTTTTGGTGTACATAAATGATATCGTTGATGATCTTTTCTGTGATATGATGCTCTTAACGGATGGAACAAGCTTATTTAAAGTCCTTCTGGGGAATCTGCTCACCACTTAAATAGAAGCTTTTTATATATCAAATATAGGGGAAATCTGGCGTGTCATTTTCAATGCCCTGAAATCTTTATCTTTTGTCTTCACTGCCAAATTCATTAAACCTCACCATCCACCAGTTCATCTTAGTCCGTCAGCTATACCTCAGGACACGTCTCAGACCAATTTAGGCATAACTCTTACCAGTAATTTATCTTGGAATAATTGCATAACCGTTGTTATTTATAAAGCAGGCCAGTGCAATGCTCTTCTATGCAGGTTTAATTCAAAACTTTCCGCAAAAACTCTGGTTAGGCTTTATTTCTCTGTGGTTAGACCAATCCTGGAATATGGTTGGGTCTTCTTTACGATAACGGCTGTCAGGGGTTGTCAGATCTACTTGAATCTATTAAGTACGATGCGACAAAAATATGTACTGTTGCCCTAAGACACACTTCTCGTATCAAACTTTCACAAGAACTTGGATGGCCTGCCCTCGCCAACGTCAAAAATAATAAATGATTTTACTTTACAAAATAACCCATGATCTCCCTCCTTCTGATCTATCCAATCTCCTGCAACCTCTTTGGTCGAGCAACATGTCATTCCAAACCCATACGGACCATCCAGTGCAGGACTTCTTTTTTGACAGCTCTTTCCTCCCTGATACATTCAAACTTTGGAGCAGCCTTCTTACGGATATCAGATATTCTATCTCTCTCTAAATCTTCAAATCAAAACTCAAGACAGCCCTGCTGGACGATGTCCCCAACTTCTTTTCTACAGATATTTTTTTTTCAATATCTGCCAAACTCAGCTGCGGCTAGGTTTCTCTCGGCTTAACTTTGACCTTTATAAAGTAAATACAATTCCAAGTGCTACCTGCTCCTGCTCTTTCCCGACTGAAAATATTACTCAATTCTTTCTTTTGTTTTCCTATATATGCCTTCCCTAGAAAGAAACTTTTCAATAATACAATACCTTTCTCAGATCCGGTCGTTCATCTTTACCTGATAATCCACATACCTAGCGAATGACTAATTCACATTTTCCTCTTTGGCAGCAAAGAACAACCATATCTTTTTAACATACAGATATATCTGACTCAGTGCAAAATTATAAAGTTGAAAGCAGATGATTTGATTTTAATCTCTTCCAAATCATGCAATATTATTTTCTTTTAACGTTTAAGTCAATGTGACCTACTGACTAATTATGCAGGAAAAACTCTTTCTATGCTGTCTTATGATATATAGCTTTAAGTTTACCGAAACTGTGTGTGTATATATATATATATACTTACTTGCCATAATTACGTTTAGATTCTACTGCCAATAGTGAATAGAATGCCTAGTGTCTTTACATTTTACAGTAACCCCAATCTGAGTTTTTAATGCCCTTTTGACTATTAATATTTGTATACGATGATACCAATATTTTTCCAATTTTGCAAATTCCAGAGTAACATAGCTTGTGACGTCTTCTGCATATTGTATATATATATATATATATATATATATATATATATATATATATATATATATATATATATATATATATATATATATATATATATGGTACCGGTATGCGTGTCTCCGTGTTTGCAGGAACCCATTGTTATCAGTACTTTGTGTACTATAGGGTAATACAGTATAAAAAAAAAAAAAAAAAAAACAAAACACAACAAAAAAACAAAAAAAAACCCCCAAAATTTGTGTATGATGCAGATATAGCTTTTCGGAAGCAGTTTGGAGCGTGAAAAACCTCACAGGGCACCTTCAGACGAACCGTGCCCGACAAATGTGATTGGCTGAATGAGGTCATGTGACAAAACTATATATCAGGGTTGAAAGTGATCGACGATGGCAAGCAGGCAAATTCGCCGTGTGCTAGGCTAATTTCGAAATAGTTCGTGTTCTATTTGGTTTATTTTTACGGGACAGCCGTTTCTTAAGTGCAAGGCCCATACAACAATTATGACAGTAGTTTGCAAAGTGCATTTTGGGTGTAGGGCCGGAAGAATTGGATGCCATGGCATGATGGGTAGGCCCACTCACTGACGCTGGATCATTGGTTGTGGTCATCTGGAGGATTATAATTTACCAAGCGTGTCTTTGAATGCACTTGCATCAACTAGTCATTACATGTGTGAGGATCATTGTAATAAGAATAGACCAGTTCATAGGACTCGGGTTTATTCGGTTCAGTGCGGCCCGGGCTCGCGAAGTGCACCCTGCTTTGTGCTCGACCACGCTTGCTGGATTCAACGTGGAAGGATCAGAAAGTAAAACACAGGATGTGCTTTGGTTTAATGAAAAATCAAACTGTCAGCAAACTAAACATGCACATTTCACCACTGATGTGACATTTTACGTAAAAGATTTGCACAGTTCAGCACAGTCCATGCTGTAATCACTAGCGTCAACCGTGGCATCCGTTGTGAACATATGAAAGCGTAGGCCCGACTCAGCTATTTGCTGATTGGACAATCAGGCCAACAATGGAATGCATAATTAATTAGGGTCCGCAAAAGTTTAGTACAAGTCGGTATGAACAGGTCTATTATGGTGTAATGGCATGATAAGGTTTGTAGCTCTGTTACATTTGGTTGTCGCAGCATTAGCGGTTGGAGCGGATAGGGAGCACAAATGTACTTGAATTACCGCGCCATCTATTGTCAACCACGGCAACTACCATACAGACGCGGAACCAAAAGTAAATATTGTATTTTCGTGAAAGGTACTTTGTGAATATTTGCTGTAATTGCTTTACTAAATGAACTAAACAACCATACACTTGTACCTACTTTATCAATGATGGTGAAAAAGATACCCAGGGCTAATGTAGGGGTGGTAATTCAGTGGCGGTAAGTACAACAAAAAGAAGGGTCATCGTGATATAACAGATGGTATGTCATGGTAAACAAAGCGTTATATCACAGCAGCCTTGTTTTCACATCATTTACTGTATTATAATACAGCACATGCCACCCACTGGCAGATGATACAGCATATATCACCAGACTGTCTTTGTGTTTTTGGTGCAGTTCGGTCTCCTTTCCTCATTATACCACAGGGAACAAACGGGGACAAGAGGTTTGACTGTCTCCATTTGTTCTAACACCAAGTCACTTTTCAATGAACATTGTCTTAATCGTTTATAATATATCTTTACTTGAGTTTATAGTTCATACAAAAGAGGAATGTTCAATTAGGATTACGAAAATACCGCTTGCCTCTTCTTAAAAGTGGATGGAATGTGTCCAATCTGTGAGAATCAATCTGCACGGAATGTGCCGTTCTTTTTATTACACGGCACATCGTTGATGAAGACCTCTTTCATATGAATGTTCATCGTGTCTTGAGATTGCTTTCTCCAAACTTGAAGACACGTGTCTATACGGGGGTGCCCAATAATCGTTGCTTTAATGCGCGATCGCGTTCATTTGCAGGAATTGGGTTTAATAGCCGATATCATTTATCTATGTTATTGAAGAGATGTGATATTGGGGATTCTTACTGTGCATCTCCTATTAAATCAACACCCTCAAGATTGGATCCATACGTCAGTTTTACAGAAAATGAACGCAGAAAATCCTCCGCGAAAGACGGTTCGGTGTGTGCTTCTTAATAGAGGCGACATCAAGCAGCTACTTCTTTTTGTGCCCCCTTTTCATGGAACAGCCCTTCGTAGTAATGCACCATCAATTTACCACCAAGACCGGATCAACTTCCTCTCCGAAGCTATTTTCTTTTTGTAACAATTATTTTGGAGTTTAACTCTTTCCGTGTCAATTTTTGATCGAGTCAAGAGCTGTCCTCCGCGCGGGGCGCGTACACTAAGCCCAAAGCGTTCAGAGGAAAAGCTATTGACTTGGACTACTTTTATGTTCTCTGCCAGCATAGGCATAGTGGTATTTGAATGAAAGGTCGGTTTACAAAGAATATGAATCCAGCATTGCTATGTCAATTCAAAGCACTTCAACATTTGTAAAATTGGCATTGAAAGGGTTAAACGTGACACTGTATGTGACTTCTGGCTTCATCCAGAGAAGCGGTGTGTTTTCAAGCCGGTTGTATTTCATATTGAATGTCAGAAAACCATGTATATATGTGTGTGAATAGTGCAGAATACAGGTTATTCAGCCATCCTTCCATCACGTTTTTGGTGAAAGTAACAGTTTTGCTCGGAAGCTGAAGAGTTTCTTTCAGAAAAATGAGATTAACGAAGAACGATATAAGTACCATTTCACTGTTTGTAGTGTTGTGTCTGTCCGTGGGTCTGGTTCGTCTGGTCTCTTCATGGGAAAAAGAGTTTATTTCGAAGAGTTGGGCCAGGGGATCAAATTGATCAGTGATAGGTACATATGCATACAGAAATACAACCAAAATCAGATGTTGCTCAGTAACATCAACAACTTTCTCCGTCTCCCACAAACACCGTCACTTTTTTAATGAATTCTGAAAGAACAGGCACAGGTATATCTTGAATGAGCCCATTCTCAATCCAAAGTGCAAAGGCCCGTCGGCAGGCTTCATCTAACGAAAGAAATATTTCGATAAAGTGTCCCCCACAGGCAAGTATCAGACTGGATCCCCACTGCACATACTCCAAAACGCTCTACTTAGTTAGCTGGGAACTGGAGTTAGATGGATGCTTCAGAGGATAAGCACGTCGGTCTTTTTCTTCTGCAAGAGCCAGTGAAAAAAAAATATAACCGACCGAAGTGATCTCAACAAACCACTGAAAACTTGTGAGTGGAATTGTATAATTCGTTCCTTCAAATTGTTTTCTTATTTCCGTGTAAAAAGATGTAACCGACCGAAGTGATCTCAACAAACCACTGAAAACTTGTGAGTGGAATTGTATAATTCGTTCCTTCAAACTGTTTTCTTATTTCCGTGTAAAAAGATGTAAACCTACAGGCCTGCGTTCAATGATCAAGTAAAAGATTACGCTTGATACGTATACTTTTAAATCTGCTTTTACGCCCTTTGCATGATTTCCGCACACCCACCGCAACAAAATAATTGTTAGGTCGGTACTGCCATTTATGCACACCAGACAGGTTAAACTCGCCAAAGTTGACATATAATTGTACATCAATTGTACCGCTGTGAGACTGGTAGCAAAATGCTCCAAAGAAGGCCGCAATAATTACATCTTTTCGAAAAGTAAACTTTCAGTGCGCTGCAGCGACCATGCCGCGTACATTTAAAACAGAATAGGAAACTTTGTTTAAATTTGGGTCAAGTGTAACCTATGTAGGAAAATAACAGATAGTTCAAATACACTAATACAATTTTCAATTGACAGTAATAGTAACAACAATGCGGTGAATTTGTATAGGAATAACCGATGTCCCCAATCAGGATAGAGTCACATTAATGACGTCCATAATTCGAAATTACAAAAAACATGTAAAACCACCCTATAATCGATTGTCCTGGTAAACTTGCATCGCTTTCCCTCTGCTGATTTATTCCGTTATGGAAGGAGGACTTCTATACATTACGAATATGTGACGTGCTTTTGAAAATCCAGCTGACAAAATAAGAGTCAACTGAAGCACATATGTGACCAGGAAGTTTTAACTGGAACAAATAATAACAAAAGTATGGCGATTTCCTATGACTATAACGTCCTGAAATAAGGCTAAAATCACACGGGCAGCTTCCATATTTCCAACAGGGTAAAGTGGGAATTGACCTTCTTTTAAATGTTCTGGTGATCTTACAAGGCCTTCCATATACCTGAAGTGAAAACAGCATGGCAAAATTATTCAAAAGTTGTGGATAAAGTTAAAAATTTTATCAAGAGAAGCACAATTTGTTATCAGAAACAAAAAATGATAGAAATTCATTTATGACCTCGTATTTCGTAATTGCTACAAATAATAAAAACAATATGCCGAGTTGAAATATAGTTCAGTGTTAAATTGTCTCACAATGAGGTTTATGTCATGTTAATGGCTTCTGTATTTCCAAATTAGAGCCAGCGGGTAAAAAACGCTTTCTAGATGTTGCTTTTGTGAACTTCTACAACCTACCATTCCTACTTTTGATCTATACCTTTTCTTGTTTTGTGCCACAGAAAATCAACACATAAAATATATCCATATAGGGGTGAAGAGTCAGCGTTTGATGTTTGAAGAAGTGAGAACGCAGTATCAGGAAAATAAGAAATAATGTAGACACTATTGTGACTTATTACCACAATTGATAACATTTGAGGGATTTTCTACAATCACAGTCGTTATACAAATGGCTTCCACATTTGCAAATTATGAAGGACATATAGAAACTATTAATTCGAGTGTCCTAATTTTAGCATGTAACCATGGAAATTGAATTTATAATCAAACATATTTGTTATCATACCTATAGGCGTAACCACAGGTCTTAGCTCGTCTAGACCAGATAACTGCGGACGCCCGCAGAAATTTAAGTATTAAACAGCGAGCTGCTTCATAGGCATCATTTGAATTGTCTAGCGTTATGGAAGCTCAACTTTTGCAACCATGACCAGACCATTTAAGAAGGTCAAGTGTTGCTAAACTGCCAGCCAGTAATGCTGGTTATTTTATCATTCAATCTGCCGGTAGTGTGACAGCCTGATATGGCATGAATAGTTGGCAATATATTTGCAAATGCATGGCCAAGTGATCCTACTATTTGATGCACAAGGATGAACTAATTGGCGGACTTCCAAATCTACATTTTGAAGCCATAGCATCTTACTGAGGTGGTATATACTTAGTACAACATCATCTGTATCAGAAACGTAGACAGCCACACATTCACAGCCATTATTTCGGGACATGCAACAGGAAGCATGCTTCTGCTATCAGCTTCTTCTAAATGGCTTTTGAAGAGCAGCAATTTGATTACACCCTGTAACGGGGGGGGGGGTGTCCTTACTGGGCACTTTTATATGCCATACTTACGTGCTAAAAGACTTTTTATTTTCCGTACTTTGTAGTAACCATCGTTTGCACATTTTCCTATATTCCGTACCTTGCACCACGACAAAATTATTACTTGTAACAGCTGGCATACTAGGGGCTCACTTGCCCCTCCCCCCGTATTGTCATCACAGACAGCAAGGGTTTTGTCTGAATGGGCAACAGCAGCATAAAACTTCACGGCAGATGACGTTCGGCTTCTATTGTCACGTTACACCAAATCGACTGAAGTAGTATATCGTGGCTGATCCGATTTTCCATCGGTTCAGTTCAATTAGGGACAGCAATGCCAGCAGTTGCGTGATAAGCTAGTGTGGATCCTCTTGCACTACATAGGTGTATATGCTCAGTTATTTGAAACTAAGAAGTAAGTCCTAACAGTCATTTATCCTATGGACTTTTTTGTATATATGTGGCATTTGCTTCAAGCAAGATTCGCTGGAAATAGCGCATACTCAACTGAACATGGGACTCATTCTGTTGTTTGACATTTGCGTGAATTTAAGCTATTACATCATACACCAGCCCAGTTTTTTCGTGAGCCAGAGGCAACTAACTTAAACTATGGTCACTGTTTTTTTTTATATCCACCAAAGCAATAAGCAACTCAGCTTTGTTGCGAGTAAACATACATCTATCCGTTCTGTTATCCAACTAGCAAAGAAGTTTTCCTGTATCATATGAAAGTATTCCTTGTGTCAACGTCGGCACGCCCTAACTCCTGCGCAACACAGATATTTGCAGACAATGAATTTTTGCTGACAGATATAGATCTGAAGTCTCAGCATCATCTTACCTGGCTTGCTTTTGTGCCTTGCCAGATGCAAAAGTATTTAGATTGTTATGCTTCTTCTTCTTTGCGCCAATCTTAAGAAAAGAATCTAGTATTTGCTTTCTAGTTTGTTCTTTATATTCATTATTGAGCAATTCTTCCTCAAAATGTGGTGAAGCATGTGCATCTGTTGCTATAATGTTGCTTATATGTTTGCTTCAGGTTACACAGACCAAACTGTTCTGACATCAAACGGGTTGATCATATCAGCGATTGATTGGCACGCTGGTCAAGGGCCTGGATGGTTGAAACTTGTTGGTATTTTGTAGGGCAAGGTTTTAAATTGCCCTAGGCAATTTTTGCATGTACATTTGGTGCAACCTCAGACAAACTTTTGATATCTACGAGGTACCTTGGCAAATCTTTTGCGTAAATGACAAGACCCATTGCCACAGTGTATCAAACGATACTGGTAGTTACATCCGATGAAAGTTGCAAATTACTTTCTCGATCAACCCTAATCAATTGCATGAGCTGATTTCAAAAGGTTAACAACTTTGACTTTCAATAACCAAGACCTTTTACTTTGGATTTCAGTTTAGTAGAAATAGTCCTTCAGCAAGCGTCATCATTGGCATCCACAACAAATATAAGCGATTCTAAACATTCAGTTACTTCACATGTTGCTGACATGGTTTACAATAGTCCTCAAAACCCTCCAAGAGAAGCTACCACAATGCAGTACGTACCACCTTCTACACACAGGCAACTGTATATTCCATTGAGGATCTTCCTGATGGTATTGTTGTCATACACATTTCACTTCACTGGCAAATCAAAGCTTCCAAACCAGATCCCTCTATGATCTAGCCAGTTATTACGAGGTAATTCATCATTATATATATATATATATATATATATATATATATATATAAATATATATATATATACATACATACATATATATATACATACATACATACATACATACATACATACATACATGCATATATGTATATATATATATATATATATATATATATATATATATATATATATATATATATATATATATATATATATATATATATATATAGGATAAGGTTCTCAATTTCAAAGGACGTTTGCAGCTGTATGTCTTGTGCTATCTTGTCTGTAGCTCGGTCTGCAATAAGAACGTCCCCAAATTTTGCGTGATGAAGGTAAGGTTTATGAGCGTTATGTAGACAACCAACGTGCCAGTTGGGCTTTTACACAGCGGTGGCAAATTTGTATTTCAAAACAACCATGGGGGTAAACCATGGGGTTGTTAATTACAGTGTGCGTTCATACATGAACCGAATGTTTAATAAGCAAACTCTATGCCTGCACAATAGAGAAACTTCTGAATCAAGAACAGTATTACAAAACATTGACACTGATGCCACATGGTGTCTGTTTTCATCCCGTTGGAGCGATGCTTACCCATGGTGTCGGTTAAAACATAAACATGATATATATATATATGTATATATATATATATATATATATATATATATATATATATATATATATATATATATATATATATATGTATGGATACTGTTTGGTTGGTTTTAATGTGTTGCAAAATCCAAAAAGCCAACCGTGTATGATTACCGGGTACAGGCATAATGGAGTGGGTCTACAGGAAATGAAGCTTCTAATGACAGCATTTCTATCTGTCTGAGGTAAGACGAAAAGTAAGAGGAATAATTTTACTCTTTCTTACGGTTTTCTTCTGTGATTGTTTTGCAAGTATGATAAACATAACCAACGATCAGTACAATATCGACAATTTTCAAAGTATATTCCAGGTAAATTACACGATTGGACCAGTTTGCATAAATTTTTGAGACCTCTCCGCCTACCACCTTAACCTCGGTAAATGAAACAGGTACGTGTTAAAGTGCTACCGATATATGGCTTAAAATGCAATGAGTAAATAAAATGTCATACCGATCTTGCTGAATTGTTCATGTTACAAGGGCTTGTTCTTTCAAACTATAGTGACTATGTTGAAGACAAGGATGTCGTGGCGAGTAGTCTATAAGTTTTCATTGAACTTACTTTTTTAAAAAATAAAAACTGACTTGACTATTACAATTTTTCGTTCTCAACGTAAATTATCAACCATTTAGTTATACGACTTCGCCCGGGCGATAATTGAGAGAGGAATGTTTCCCAGGAAAATACGATTTCTAGACTTTGCGTTTAGTTTATATAATCTTGACCGTGATGTTGAACAATTATGCTTTTGTCATTGTACGTCAAATGAATTCGCCTGTTCGTTTGCCGAATTTAAATTTCAATAAACGTTTTTCTGGGCCTCTTTTCTGGAATTCGCCATCGTACTATGATTCCCTTTCATTGGTCTATTTGCTTCCACGTCCTTATTCGTCGAAAGACACCACACCTCGAAGTCCTTTTATGAAGATATTCTTTCTGTTGTCTCCTGGTTTTGAACAAAATTTATGTTACTTGTACATCAAATAATCGATGTGCCGGTGTCAACTGTTTGAGACGGAGTGCTTATTTGCATTATAATAAAACGTGATAAACGTGAAGAGAGACTTTGGCAATCGTGCTTTGACGTACCTGTGGGTTTATCGTTTTAAATTTAAAATCTTTATCTCACCAGCCTCATTGCCCATTGTTTGCAAATCATAAACAAATCAATCATTACTGGTGAAAAGAGAAAAAGGTTGATATCACCCTAAGCCGGCAACACACTGTCTTAAACGGAAGTACATTTGTACACACTATTTTATACACAATTTTGGTCTTAGTACCACATTTGGAATGAAAGAATAATTATGAAACAGAATAGGTTAAACAGAGCTCAAAGAAATGCAATTTTTAGCAATGCATAGTACCACAAATGCTGAGCCTGTGCTGCTTGAGTGTGGGAACCACCAGTTTGTTAAGCGCATATACACAAGGTGAAGATTGATTTAATTAAAACAAGATGAATATCTTGGATTTTAAATATTTATTATTCGGTGAAGCAGGCATATGAAGAATGGCAAGTAATAAATGCAAAACTATTAATTTTAATTTGAAACTAATTTTACGCTCCCCACATTGTCTGTTTTAGCATATCCTGGAAGCAATATAGGTTTATGGTTTGGGGCTTGTTAGAACTGCTATCCACGTACCTTGTACACATGTTTTGTCAATGGCATATATTTATGTAACAAACCAAAGTTAATAGTTCAGAATATTAGATAAATCCTTTCTGTTTGTCATACTTTAACTTTATGATATAACAGAAATATGTCTATTCTAAATATGTAACGGTTTTATATTCAACCTAAAAATATCAAGACAGAAGAATGCGAGAAATATATTTAAATTTCGTTATCTTGTAGTTGTCTATTTTGAGCTAGGGTTGAAAAACGGCGTACAAGGTACAAGTCCCATTCGTGTGGTATTTGAATACAAGCTTATATTTATTGAGATTCCGAGAAAAGGTATTCCCAACTCGTTCCAAGGGGCGCTTTCTGGACATACTCTATAAAATCAGCTGGCCTCAGAGAGCATGCAGAGTTGATGAAATCAAGCATCAATCATGAGCTTAAGCGCCCTCCCCCACCCGGTGCACGGCGATACATGATATTGGAAACGCCGCCTTATGGTTACAAAATGTTGCAATATTGCCAGCGCCCAAGAAAGGCGATGGATTTAATAACAATAAAAATGACAATATTGATGATTCTGATAATTGACATTTGTATTGAGAACGATGATCATAATAATAATTTTATTTGCAAGAACTGCCTGTTTGCATGCCACAGGGCGTAGGCGGAACTGAGGAGGTTAATGTGCCTCCGGCGTGGTTCAGAAATACCCAGTTTATATGCTGATGTACTCTGTTTGTAGTTTTTCTTTTATTTCTTGAGAGAGTGAAATTGTATACATTTAAAACCGGAGTTTTCACTTCAGCATTTATTTCCCCAGGATATCGGAGCCAAACATTTTTTTCGAATTAATTTGGGTTAATGCAATTTGGGATAAAATATGTTGTTTTAGATTTTGAAAAAAAAGAAAGAAAAATACTTAAAAATTCTTTAAACATTTTTATGCTTCCCCCAAAAGAAAAGTCGTCAGTGTCTGTCAGGTTCACAGAAGACCCGGCACGTGTTTTTGAGAATTTATTGACACACGTGTTTCGTTGTTATTCTTATGCCTGACCTGTATCTAAATTGAACTTGACTGTAACGGTGTTTCACAGATGTTGCTTTAAAATCTTGAAAAGGCAACAGTGGTAATTGATGTAATACAAACTAATGGTTTGTAAAACTTTCTGAGTTAATGTACCTATTCACTCATCATGTTTTTAAATCCAACCAGTCGTGATTTGGAAATAAAATGTGCGCCGGAAAAATGAAAATATATTGCGAAAAATAAATAAAGTGGTAGCTCCACACGGTGAACATGAGTTTCCAGGGTGCGTTCCTACCTTACTTTATACCAATAGGCCTAGCACTTTGCAAAGGAATGGTTAAAAACACGATAATATTTCTATTGAGTACACGATGATATTTCTATTGAGTATTGAATTAGATTGCTGATAAATGGTGCAGGCAACACTAGACGTTCACAGTTGGTAAAGGCTATCGCCTACGCTTGTTTATCTAATCAGAGCGGTTCGGCAAGACTCTCTGTGTCTGTCTGTCTGTCTGTCTGTCTCTCTCTTTCTTTCTTTCTTCATTTTTAATGTCACTTGTGGTATATATATATATATATATATATATATACATATATATATACATATATATATATACATATACATATATATATATATATATATATATACATATATATATACATATACATATATATATATATATATATATATATATATATATATATATATATATATATATATATATTCTAATACCGATTTTTTTAAACATTTGTGATAAAAAAATCGGAATAGAAATGAATGACACTAAACGAGTATAGCCTGCAAAAACAACGCCAAAATAAATTCCCACGAAGTCCGTCAAGGCGCCAAAACAGCAAAAAACATAACCACTGAATCCCGCAAAGCTGGGTCGAAGATGATTAAACAATTATATTTTTCCATTTTCGGCAAGGTGATTGGTGCCGAAGGTTACTGGTCCGAGACCTGGCCGCCCGTGGTCAGAAAACACATATTTGTACATCTTACACAACCAAGGTAGACTTCCCACGAAAGAAATGATGTGAGTAGCCTAAATAAAACAGCGATCTGGGGGGAATTTAAATTTTTCCATAAACATACTTTGTTAGTCAAGAAGACACAAATCGACATATATCTATATGCCTCTTTCTCTCTTATTGTGTTAAACAATTCTTTTAAAGATATATTCTAACCTTTGCTCAGTCTGGAACCCTAATTTTCATAATATGTTATTAACCGTTCGTCCATATTTTAGAAGCAACTCTCTCCAAGAAATAAATAAATACGGGTTTAAACACCGTATTTTCGTAATTAATGCCCACGGAGATCGAATTTTGAAACTGATTCACTCAAGAAATTTTCCAGTTATTAGTTTTACTCATCTGTCAGTTATATTGCGGTTCTGAGACCAGCCCTTCGTCATTTCATTTCCATTTTTACGAAAAACGAAAACTGCATCACTGAACTGTGTACTATATTTTGAGCACGAGAAAAGAATGAATAATTCGAATAATTTGACATACTATGCGCGATCAAATGATTAGCAAGCAATAATGACTAAATATTCCCTCCGACGTTACGATAATATTGGATAACTTCGTCAGCAATAACTGTGCAATAAAGTGTGGAATGCTGACTCTTGCAAGCATATTGTGTTTCATGACTGCAAAGAAGTAAACGATACTTTCGACAGCAAATTCTTCTTATGGTTAAAGAAATAAATAAGCAGGGTAAGCCCAGCACAGAATAATCCTTGCAGGGCACCACTGATTGAAAGTGATCACCTGACAGCTTTTAGCCAGACCTATTGGTTTAAACACATTTTTAGAGGCCCACACAAACCCTCCCACAAAGATAGATAGATAGATAGATGGATAGATAGATAGATGGATATATATATATATATATATATATATATATATATATATATATAGATAGATAGATAGATAGATAGATAGATAGATAGACAGACAGACAGACAGACAGACAGACAGACAGATAGATAGATAAATAGATAGATAGATAGATAGATAGATAGATAGATAGATAGATAGATAGATAGATAGATAGATAGATAGATAGATAGATAGATAGATAGATAGATAAGCAAACGAGAAAGCAAGCAGACAAACAAAGAAGTAATAAATCATAATACCATAAAATGTAAATATATACTTCCCACATAACAATAAGGAAACGAAGACATACATAAAAAAGATAAGCCTTTCAGGGACAAGATAAGCAGTTATGATACATAAGTATATGCATGATTCATATAGCCGTCGGAAAGCAGCTATTTCATAAATTTGTGCAGATAATCGAAAAATTGCTCATATTTTCCATCAGTTTCATGTTAATACTGCTGGTGATGCTGCCCACTACACTCTAGTTTTTGAGAAATCTGTTCAGGAGATCAGGTCTAAATACAAGAACCATGTAAACGTGAAATCAATCGCTAACCATTATCAGGGAATGGAAGCTTTTTATCAGGCTTCAAAAAGGTGTATACGCAAGAAACGTAAAGCTTTTAACCCTCACAAAGCCACTGGGCATGACGGGATACCCTCCAAAATTAAAAGGATATCTCCTGAAAGCACTAGTCATGTGTGTACTTCTTTGATAAACATCTCAATCTCAGCAGATATTTTCCCTGGCGATTTAAAACGAGCCTCTGTAGCTCCTGTGTACAAAAACAAGGACAGTCTATACAAGGCACATCACCGTCCAGTCAGTATCCTCTTATGTTTTTCAAAATGTTTGAACAAGTTATGGCCGACCGGCCTGGTCAATATTTTGATGATATATTCTTGCTTTACCATTCTGGCTATCGCAAGGGTTACAGCTGCTGTACCACCCTTCTCGAGTGTATAGCGGACTGGGGAATCGCCTTATACAACCATAAATCCATTGTCTTTGTGCTGATGGATCTTTCGAGAGCTTTCGAGAGAATGCCTCATCATTTACTGTTGTCCAAACTTATGAGCTATGGTGTATCACATGAACATCCAAAAGGATATCGTCTTAACTGGCCATTAGACTCTAGAGAGTCAAAATAGAATATGTATGCAGCACATGGCTTCAGCCAGAAAAAAGGTGTACCACAGGGATCTATTTTGCGTCCCATTTTATTTACTATTTTCATGAATGGCATCAGCTACTATATCAAGTCAGACGCTATAATTATGCTGATGACAACACCATCAGTCACACTGACAACACTTCCTGTGGTGTAGTTTCTTTCTCTTGAAACACAGAATAATATATGCTGTAGACTGGTTTGATGCGAACAATAGCACTGCTAACCCAGAGAAATTTCAGGGTATCTTGTCAGACAATTTATTACAAGGCCTAGAAATTGAAGGTAACTATATCGACAATTCTGATTGCATAAAACTCCAAGGCATCGGCTACCTGGACAGAACCTTGGAAATAGCTGAACATGTATCTTATCTGTGTAAGAAGACATCTAAACAAATAAAGGTAATGAAGCGCTTCACCAGGGTCTTGGATTTTGAGAGTAAACTTACCATTTTCAGGTCTTTTGCAAGGTCCAACTTTCTCTTTTGTCTAATTATCAGGGTTTGCGTTTGCTTTTAATGACCCTCACTTAGCATATCAGGACCTGCTTTCACATGCCAGTGTATGAACTGTAAAGATACGTAGACTTTGGGCTATGAGTATTGAAGTATAAAAAATCATAAAACACAGTTGTTCCCCTGTGTTATGGGATAATTGTTAAAATCAAAGAGAATGCTTATGGTTTCCGAGGTGGTTTAATGTTGGAAATATCAAAGTTCACTGCTATTCGCTACGGAAAACGATCGTTCAGAAATAAAGGGGCTAAACTTAGAAACCATCTACCCTCTGTTATTAAAGAAAGCGATACTGTCAAAAATTTTAAATAGAAAATAAAAAGATGGCAGCAATATGTCTGGCCTTAAGTACTACTTAACTAGATGGCAAGACTTGTATATATGGGGGTTTCGTGAAAGCTGCTCCTCGTGTGTAGATACAAGAAAAAAACAGACTAGTAACACAACAATTTTTGTTTGTCGGTACGCTTCGAATCACAAA
The DNA here is from genome assembly GCA_964020975.1 of Hermodice carunculata. Classification (NCBI taxonomy): domain Eukaryota; kingdom Metazoa; phylum Annelida; class Polychaeta; order Eunicida; family Amphinomidae; genus Hermodice; species Hermodice carunculata. The sequence goes on from OZ026624.1 coordinate 33,211,093, forward strand.
AATGGGAAACATTGAAGTTCCATGACCACTGACGACAGTACCGCACGAGCACCAGACATGCCGCCTCTAATATATCCAATGTCACATCATCACACCTACAATTACTGACACCTCAGTACGCAGCCAAGCAGTTGGTGCGCATCAGTCACAGGGGTGTGGCGCCTGTTCCGCGTCCACCTGCTGTGAAAGAATTTTAATGTTTAACTGTTTAATTTTACTATCAATCATTATTGTATAATCTAATTTTGTTTTCGCAAAATTACATATGAAAACTGAAGAAATTAACAAAGATTGATGGTTCGATGTTCCATTCAGTCTACAAGAAGCCACAAGAGGCACATGCTCAATGCTAATTGCTATGACGCCTTATTCTCAGAGGTATTCTTTGGCGAACCCGTGTAAGCACGGATTTACGGTCCTCTCTGCTGTCCCCCATGTTTGCAATGATCATTGCTACTCTAAGTTAATGCCAGACACCCCCAAAGACTAAACGTGGCATGCAAAATTGTTATGAAACTATCATTAATTAGTATTCATATTAGACATATTCAAATTAGCTGCCGGGCTGTTCCAGTAGCCCACATACTCAACCAAAGAAGTATTTGTATATGTGGGTTGCTCCTTCAAACAGGACAAAAGAATTTTTCGTACCAGTTAACAACTTCAATTAGTTTTTATTAGATTTTTCTCTTTTCTTTTCTTTTTCTTCGTTGTAAGAAAAGTGACTGTCACACTCTTAAAATACCCACTGAGTTTGGAACCATCATCATCATCATCATCATCATCATCATCATCATCATCATCATCATCATCATCATCATCATCATCATCATCATCATCATCATCATCATCATCATCATCATCATCATCATCATCATCATCATCATCTAAGTGCCACATCTGCTGTTTGCATCAAGATATTTGCCTTTAGCCTAAGGGAAAGCGATCGTGACGGGGAAATTAATTTGAACGTGCCGTATTCTATTGAATGGAAGCCTAAGAAACCAGCTTGTTCGTATATGTGTGGGTGCATTTTAATGTGGTTAGCATGCAGTAAAACTTTGCCTGCGTACACCGACCCTTCTCGTCGCATTACAGAGATCTGGTTTTTAGACCCGATCTGATTTTAACCCCACTCGAAGTCGTCTTCCGTTGAAATTCATACATAATAATAGCCGGGCGAAAAGGACTGTGTACGCAGGCAAAGCAAACACGTAAATTATGTAGTCACATGTTTAAAAAGACTGTCTTTTATTGCCTGACCGTGACAGTCTTTAAAACTTACACAAAGGCAATTTGGCATTCTTATCGCAAAGAAATGTACAGAAGTGAAACATTCTTTTGCACTGGGTGACCATAACACAGGCACGTAGCAACAACACTGCACACTGCACGAAGAATCTACTTCGTATTTAGTGAAAAGTACAATGTCAGTACTTGCAACGTAGGGGCAGCGGACTACGGTTATAAATCCTTCTAATTTACATATTAACAATTTGCGAGTCTTAAAAATATCAGCAAATTCAGATGTTAAAATTTGGTGAACATCATTTAATACACAAATGTCACAAACACGATGGCGAATATATGTATATATATAAATATATATATATATATAAATATATATATATATATATATATATATATATATATATATATATATATATATATATATATATTCTACAATCATGTGCAACAAAGCGTTGTGGCGGCGAATTTGGCATTTGAAGTATTGCTATGGACTATGCCGAAGGAGTTTGTTGCAAGTGATGATTAAATGTGACATACACATGCCAGAATCTGCAGATAAGTCGACTGTACCTTGGATTTAATGATTTTTATTACTTTTGTGAGTCCATAATAGTTTACTTGATGCAAGGTTGGTGACTGATTAGCACGTGTGTGGCAGTACATGCGTAATTGTGTATTACTTCTTGCGTGAACATGTCTCAAGATTCGTCAAGCATAGATGTAGGAAGCATAATTAGAGAGCCATTAGAAACTATTTGCGACGAAATACAGTCTCAAATTAAAAATGGTAATCATATTCAGGATATTGACTGGCATTTCTAAAAAAAAATATATATATACAGGAACAAGAGAAAAGCCAGCTTTTGTCCCCAACACTTGTCTAAAACATTTCACAGAGGCTTCATGGGAAAGATAAAGAGCTTTGGCCATTAAGATTGGACGATAATGCCTTACAACAATACTGAAGACTGGTGAGTCTGGGATTCCATGGGCTGTCCTAAACAGAGGGCGATAGTGATATTACAGATCAAAGAATCATTGACATGCGTTGTGGCAATCTAGGAATAGACCTAAAGGTTGGTGAAATCCACAGAAGTCACTATGTGGGCCGTATACAGCAATACCAAGCAAGACCCATAGAATATTCCTGGCCAAAAAACAAAACAAAAAACCAAAACAAAAAACAAAAAAACAAAAACAAAAACAAAAACAAAAAAAACAAAAAAAAAAAAAAAAAAAACAAAAAAAAAAAAAAAACAAAAACAAAAAAACAAAAACAAAACAAAACATAAAAACCCCAGGCATCCACTAGTTTAACATGGGCTGCTCTAGAGAGTAGTTTGTGGAGAAAATAGTAGTGTCGCACGGACTGTTATATGACATGGACATGATAGCTAAAAGTATGGGTGAGCATTCTCTTTCATTGTACATTTTCAATAGTCATTAAAATTTAGGCTTGACAATTAGATCTGATTTAAAGTAGATAGAATGCAGGAATAATTTAATGATCAGGGCGTCTAAGTAGCGTAATATTCTGAAATTACAATGTAAGCTAGATCAAGAACCGTTGGAGGTTACTTATATTTCAATTATGAAACCTTTCTTAGAATGTACGAGCGTGGGCAGGGACGGCCGTGTTCAAAAACAAAGTGACCAGTCGGAAATCATTCCCTTGTATGCTGCCCGGAAAGTGACTAGGGTCACGGAAGCAACATACATAGCTGTATGAAGAAACTGGCAGGGCTACGTTAGCAAAGCGTTGCGAAATTGCTGAATTGGTACAAATGTATAAAATTGTTCATAATTTTGGTCCAGGTGACTAACAAAATGTGTTTCCTTATATACCAGAAACACAATTGTTTTAGGAAAAACGCACGTCGGACGTTTGATATTCTATACTTTAGAGCTCGAATTGATTTATGTGACTGATCCTCTTTTCTTCTTCTACTAGTTTGTGTGATTATCTGTTTTTTGACATCCGTAATATTTCTTCTTTGTCTGAATTCCTGTTGCTGGTAAAGCCTGATATCCCACACCCAGCTCAGAATATCCCTTTGTTTTGCGCCAGGGAAAGGTTGAAAGCAATATAACATGCTAGATACAGGATTGGTAGCAGTCCGCTGGAAGAACATTTTGGGCACTAAACGTGTGAAACTTTCTTCACTATGCAACTCTAACTAAAGGATGGAAAATCAATGGCACTATTTTTTCGCGTGTTCTCGATATACCATTTGCAAAAATTGTGTACCTTTATCACTATGGCTGCCCCTTTTACCTTCCAGACTCGTCTTCACAGTAGGTCAACCTGCTGCCTGTCAAAAAAATAAAGCCGTTTTCCTCGCTGTTGAAAAATATATTTTAACTACGAAGCGATTTCGTCTAAGTGGTGTTACATGAGAATCAAAGTATTCCGGGATGTTTATAATGAAAATCCTCATCAAATATTGGGAAAATTTTTGCCAACATAGCAAGTGTGCCATCTGGGGCTCTAAATGGTGCTATGTAGGGTTCAATTTCATATTTTTAATTTCTAGGGTTCAAATTTACAATTTTCTTTCTTGCATCTTGGACACAGCTGTGCTTGAACGCAGCTGGAGATTTGTCCATGCCGGTAGGCACCGTCGTGTTGGGGCTTACCAAGGAATCGTTCGTAAGCAAGCATGGAACCCGTGTAGCAGTGGATGGTCAGTATTACGGTACCATGACGCGTTACCAGTAGGTGGGTCATGCATATAGCGTCCTTTTTCAATGTATTGCATGAACTGTACTGTACTGAATTTCAAGCTCCGGGCTTAATGTTCCAAGTTGAGTGCAATGACGACGCTACGCCGACCATTGCCCTTTGTTAACGGTATTAAATTCAAGCCAACGGGCACTACGTCGTGAATTTGTGGTGTTATGCGGGTCATCAAATGACTACTTTAGCTGTTGGGTGCAGCTTAAAATGGTCATCTGATATTTCTGGAAGTTAAGATGCAATCAATATGCCCGAGGGCAAAGAGAACATTAGCCTCCTTATTCCTTTCTTCTTACGTACTCTCCACAACATGTAACTTGTCATATGATACGTATATCCCTGAAAGCTTTCCAAAAGCGAAGACAGTTCGTTTTGCCTGCGACAAAGTAAAATGGTGTGATATGGATCATGATGTTGATTCATTTATTTTATATATATAGTTATGGACACAGTAGCATATATCTTTCCCGTCCCACCCCAGCCCATACCCACCACAACCAGCTGCTAGTCAAGTGTCGTTTGCTTCAATTAAATGAACCTTATTTCTGCAACAGCATAATTAGACAGCGATATATTTTGCACCAAAAAGGAATAAGGCATCAACACCCACACGTATACATATGACACAACTATACATTCACTGATCACCAGCATTGAACAACAAAAAAGACACCGAAGTGTCAAAATGGAAATTGACATAACATTGAAAATATTTATCAACAAACGACGGCCGAGTCACTGCACATGTGATGCATAGTCACACTCACCCGTCAATGGATAGAAAGTTATGTGGAGAGATACATGACCAGGGAATGTACAAGTACCACATACCATTTTAAGATGATTTAATGAGATACCGTATTTTACAAATTTCGAATCACAATCACATTTCGTTTTTTCCTATTTCAATTTTTTATCAAAATTGTTAAATTGAGTATCACTTGCCACGTGAGATAAGGTTTTGGAAGGGGATCCTGCAGCACAAGAAAAAAAAAAGGGGGACGAAGCTCACACGGGCATAATTTGCAACCAGATCCTCAAATAATAGCTACTTTTGATTTTTTTGGTTTGGTTTTGGTTCACACATTCGTACTTAAGAATATAAAAGGCAACTGTCGTCTTCATTATGCAGTTTGCATCGGTTATATTCGAAATCAAGGGCATGTGACACTTGTTAATGAACATATTAAACAGCTTGGAGATAAAGACGTATCTTGCTATGACCATTATTCAGAAGTTTATTCCGAAAATTCACCAAGTGTCAAGGCCACAGACCACAGTTACAAATCCATCTATTTTTCATATTAGCATTTTTCAGTCTAAAAAATCAGCATTTTGGTATTTTAAAATTCCGTTAACGGCATTTAGCAGATAAAAATGTCAGAAAACATGGATTGATTTTTGTCATATAATTCCAAGCTCGTTAATTTGTGATAATTGAAATACGAAACAACACCTGGATGTCAGCTTTATACAGGTGTATGAACTGTGCTCTTGCCAGGGTCACATCATTGTCCTTCCCCACCATAAAGTTCCCACCTGGCCTGGAAGACAGTGCACCTATGTGACCACCAATGAAGCAACTCTGAGATGCAGCAAACCTGACTTAGCTAATTTTATTTAAACAGAAGCTACAGCATTTTGAAAACACAGTATTTTCACAATTATGGAAAATCTCCGTTGGGATGCGCAACCAGCCAATCACAACTGTGGTCTGTAACCTCAATTGCATCATCGCTCATTGTGCATATCTTTATTACATTGTTCAGTTCCCCGCGTATATCATATCCCAATAATTCAAAGCACAATGTGTGGTGCCATCCTGTACCATAATCTTGCCTAATGTCAATAAAACATGCACATAAATACTTCTTGTTCGTGTATATTGTATATTTATAAATAGGTACCCCCAGTACCGAAATGCGGCCACTTATTTGCACATTTCACAAAGTAAATCGATATGAGGCTTCCAAGCTGTCGATTTGGGTCGAACAAGTATCCGCTCTATGTGCTGCAATGTCTGGAAACTAATTTTTAAAGGTGTGGGGAAAAGCTAAATGATAATACCATGTCTAACTTTTGAGTAACATCAATATATCTTACCCATTTGTTTTTCGTTGATATTGTGGTCTTTTTTCGGTAGAATTATTTGCACTTGGATATCAGGAGATCAATTTTTGATAATTCCAATTCGATGACCGTGCACGGAAAACGTGGGTGTAAATGACATCCAAATCTTTTGAATTGCCGTCAGCACTAAGGAAAATAAGAGTAAGTACATTATAGCAATGAATGAAAATTGACCTTTCAAGATAATATGCCCCATGCAAAGTAAAGTTGTTGACCCCATTTAGTTCAAAGGGGAAATGGCCAAACATTTGGACATTTTGTTTGCACTTATAATAGCTTTGAAGGGGACTGGTTATGTTTGGTCATTTAGCATCATTTAAGCACAATCAATACAAATAAAGGAAACGAGACCCAGGAACAGCTTTTCTAAAGTTATCATCTGCATGATTATGGCAGTGTTTTGCCTATAATATATCTCGTAGCACATCACACGATAAATATCTCAAGCTAAATGATTAATATTAGCATCGAAATTGCTCAGGCCTTTATTTTATGATCAGGGTATAATATAGCACAGATTACATTTTTGGAGTGCAGCAAAGCATATATTTGAGTACCGATAATAAGCATACAAATAACAATATTCCAAATACGGACTACCATGCTGTTCACTCCTAAGTTTACAAGTTACAAAGAACAATTCAGTCTTTTCTACTGAAACTCTCCGCACGAAAACCAGAAGTAAAACCAACATGAGGCCAAAAACTCTGGAAAGGGTAACACGAACCATTATTGTACAGACTATATTTTTTAATAAACAAAAATTTAGGTCGATCAGGACAGCTAAATAGGTGCTCTGCAATTTGTAGCGCAAGTGTGGAATGGGTTCGGCCCAGCAAAGCAAGACCCTTTTTATGAACAAACTAAATAACCCCTTCCTGCAACAATCACACTAACCAATGAAATAAATCTTGCACCACAGCACATGGATAGACCAGTGGCCCCACTTAAGCACTGAAAATCGAACCTGTAAAACGATATTTTCTGCCTATTCTAAAGGAATCAACAGAAACTTTACTTGAAAACTGCAATATAGCAAACGAAATGTCTCATATCAACAATGTCCAAAATAAAGCAGGTAATCCTAATTTCATTGGATGTGTTCTGCTGCTATGATTTCACAGTTGAGTGAAAGTGGTGTCGTAAAACCAGAGAAATACCTGCTCGTGTAGCGTGTGCACATTCTAATATCAAAATGTCCTGGAACTTTAAAGGCTCGGAAATTGAAAATGCAGCCACATGTTTAAATGCAGTGAGCTCAAGCTAATTATGCAAATTTGGCAAAGACGAATATTAACCTGCAAGTTGTAGCACGTTTTGCCTTTTCCTCCTTAAAGTGATCCGGCAGTGCTCTGATAGAAGCAGTCGATCATGAAAAGTTCTGCCTCATGGATAATAAAACACTTGCACTCTGCCCCTTGGGTGCAAGAGAGGAGCTGTAAATTGATTGAGTTTAGTGCTGCAGAACTAAACTGCTCTCTTGAGGAGGTGGATAAAAGGAAGTTTACTTTTTAGGTGTGGGTACTGCACAAAGGTGGAGGCCTTGGAGGCCCAGTTGGCAGCCATTAAGAGATAGCTGGAGAAGGCTGAGGACAGAGGCAGGGCTGCAGGTATTGTAAGGAAGGGAGGTAGTTAGAAGGTCCAGGAGAGGGTAAAGCAGGCTGAAGGGTAATAGGATGGGGGCAGAGTTTGAGAAGGAGGTGAGGACGAGGGGAGGCAGAGAGTTTCAGCAAGTAATGAGAGGGGGACCAGGAGGGACCTACAAGAGAGGCAGTGGTGATATAAAAGTTAGGTAGTAGCATAGTGAAGAAGTTGGATAGGACAGATAAGGAGCATAAAATAAGTGGTGCCTACCCAGGGTCAAGATTTTGGGCAATAAGAGAGGCTTGAGGGGGTAATGGGGAGCTTCTGAGAGTCACTGTACAGGTGGGGACTAATGATCTAATGGACAGGGAAAAGAGGGGGTAGAGCATAGAAACTGCGATGGTGTTAGACAGGTACAAGCCGCTAGGGAGATTTTAGCACAGCTAGACTGTGATGCTTTGATAATGGTGACATTACAAAGGCCTAGGGTGAGTATGTGGGAGGCGAGGTGGATCTGCAGGATCAATAGGAGGTCAGAGAGTTTGCGTATAGAGAGGGGAATAGCATTTAGATATGTGTAGGGGGTTACGAGCGGGGGGGGGGGGGATGTTTGCTGGATATGTGCTGCAACTGGTCCAGAAGGGAAGTGAAAAGCTAGGGCATGCTGAAAGTGAGAGGGTGAAGCAGCTAGGATGCCAAACAACCCAGAATCTGAAAGTCAATAACAGAGTGATGGAGATAGATGAACCAAAAGTGACGGGAAAAGAAGAATGTAGAAGAGAACAACAGCATTGCAATAGGATATGTCAATTGTGGAGGAATTAAACAGACAGCAGCAATAGACGATGCAGCTGAAAGTGAAAACATGGATATTATAACACTAGTAGAAACAAGTAGAGGGAGAGAAAATGGACAAACTAAGGGAATCAGAGTTGGGATTTTGATAAATAAAGGTACAGAGTGACATAACATCTGTTATGACATATGGAAAGATGATGAGGAGGTGAAAAATGAAATGCAGTTGATTAGAATAGAATAGAATGGATATAGAGTAGTAATGGAGGTGGTGTGCGAGTGATGTGAGGATCTATATATCTGTATAATATGATGCATGACCATGACAAACAAGTGGAGAGCAATTTTACTGTTTCAAAATTCACTTTTAACAAATGGGTTGATACCCTTTGATAATGATTTTTCTGGACCTGTTCTGAATTGCAAGCCATGTGGTCTTTGATGGGAAGTTTCAATCACACGATTGTGGCCGCCATTATGAAAACCCATACCTGATATATTTTCATGCCAAAAATTTGGTGAACACATTATTGTGTCAAAGTATCGAGGAGTCACAAATGTGTGTAAATTCATTATTTTTATTTGCTAATGCAATTTAGCCTTGAATCAACACTAAATGTATTTGTGATGTATCTATAATCACTGAAGAAAGCAGTGTGTATTTTGATGAGTCTGGGTGCTCTGATCACATTTAATAATCTTAAAATGGAGGTTCTCTCATTGAGTCTGTCACTGTGTTTTATTGTGCCACGACTTTCAATAATTGTGCACTTAAAATATATTTTTCCTATGGATACATCAAATTCTGTCCTCTCATTCCTGTCTTACTGTATTGGTCCTTCTCCAGCATGTTGTACTTTATTAAAGTTGAAACTAAGTATATCTCCTACCCATTCAGCAAAATAGTAAATTGAAGTAACATCTAAATATAACAAGCGAATATACCATCACACTAGCAACCATTTTGAGTGTCAGCTAAGAGGTACAATTTGAAATGAAAATTTAATATTCAATAACAATCAATGAAGGAACACCCAAAGGAGCCCCATACACAAGCACTGTGTGTAATTTCCTGTCGATGTTTAAATGTATGTACACCTGTGTCAACCAGGGAAGGCGTGGGTGTGCTTGATTATGTAGGTAAGGATTGATCTACACATAAGTGTAAATCGGTACACTCTATGATGAACATTTCCATGTCTCAACATATTTTGGAGACAATTATAAATTATGAAACACATTTAAAAGCACAACTTTTACCATTAACGTTTACCTCAATCTCTACCGTGAAATATATCTTGGTGTCACAAGGGGGTGGCAGTTTTCTGTTTTCTGGCAGGTCAACGTGTACATACATGTAGTCTACCAGAGATACAGATCTGTGAGGTACTGATATAATTTGGCGCACATCAGAGCGTTCCATGGAACATTTATAGGTCAATATGTTCCTGTGTTGATAATGCGAGAAAACTGACATTCAGATGACCTAGTGATTTGGTTATATGCATGGCATATGTTTTTTCTCTTCATGGATGGCTCAGTATTTTTTTTTTGTAAAACCATGTGAAAGAAGAATGATGTTTCAGCCTACTAAAATACAGATTTTATCACTATTACCTACATATTTTATTTTAGTGAGGGTATTCTCTGAATTAAAACACTCCAAATGGAAACCTACCTGAAGACAACGCCAACCAATTTGAAGGGAATCTGACAAATTATGTTTGAGATGGGTATATCTTAATGAAAACAAGTATTATTGCTGAAATAAACATTTTACAAATCATTGGTAATGTTAAAAATATAATTACAATTCCGGAAATGTGAACAGCACCAAGGCTATGCAATTTGCATTGGTCCTTATTATGGCCATCAACCAAACGAAGTTTAAAATTTATCTGATAAAAGATGTAAATCTACTAGTGGTTGCGCTACAAGCAGTGTAACGGAGGAAAGGTTGGAAAGATGAACTCACAGACATAAAGAATCCCATAAAATATGCAGATGCATGCCATGTTCAGGTGACAACTGCTAGTAATATGATGATTACCGATGCATTTTACCCATGTCCATCATATGTTGGTGACTTGATCAAATTTTAAGAATTCGGATACGTAGCAGGAAAGAGATCTCCACAGTAAATACAGAATCAGTCAGCTGGAGATTGGCTTTATGGAGAAGTAATTTCATGTGATATGGCCTCCAGTCTCCCTAGTTTTTAACAATCAATGACTCAGATAATTCTCACTTTAATTTCAATAATCACAGTTTTATATCCAGTTAAGCAGGTATACAGACAAATCAATAATTTCGCCTAAAGTACTGAAAAGATTATTAAATCCATATCAATGTGCATCCCTTGATATTGGCCTGTCCACAGTTTTTATGGTACAGGCAAGCCACTTTCTGTGTTGATTTAAGACATGAGCAGTTATTAAGAGCAATTGATTGATCATTACGGAACCATTATTTTGTACTTTTGACTCCTTAAAAAGAGGGGGCCCAAATGGTATGACCCATGATTGCCTGACATGTGTTTTCTGGGACCATAAACAATAAATAGCGCTAATGGTATCATATTAGCCATACAAAGAAATAATGCATGTCTTTACAATAGTACAGAAAAACATGACCAAAATTCATAAATTCCAAACATGAGTAATAAGAAGTTGCCTCCACAAACGTGAGTAATAGGACGTCACCTTCTTAAAAAGTTTGATCATACAGATCATACAGTGTCAATTGTGACTTTCCTTTTTTTTCTTTTAATGCAAGACATAATGTTATTCAGAAACTTAAATTTATATTTTATTTGAATATTGAGTTTCTTAAATAATTATAAATTACGAATTAAATTCATAGTTTGGTTGGGCAAAAAGTACAGTACATTTGCTGCGCATTCAATACAGGCTGAACAAATATTTACAAAAATACAAAAATTACCGTATAATATTCTTGTAAATGTAATTAATTGGTAACAAATATACTGGCACATGATGATGATGACGACGACAACGGCCAAGCGCTATGGCAACATTTATCACACAACAATCATTGCTCCAGTTAAAACGCTTAACTTTGGCACCCATTTCGATGATTGATATGGGCACAAGTTTCTGGTAGTCGCTGTAATGACTCTTAATTATCACTGTTACTAGTTATTTTATAAAACAATATCGTTATGGTTATTTGTTTGTTAGCCAGAACACCATACATGTTTCCCAGAACCATTTAGGCAATTGCATAACAAATACATTGATCTAAAAAATACATTGATGTAATTTCGATAACTATCTATACATGATAATAATAACCTGAAGCTTTAAAATGAGATTAACTCTGCAAGTGTTAATTGCAACAAAAGTTGTGCTATTCTGATTTATTATAATGATTGCAGATGCAATTTCACCGTCAAGGACTTTTGGTGTGCCACTTTGATTTATGAATATAATTGCAAGGTCAAATTCATCGTAAACAGACTGGTAATTCAAATGGCAGCATGTCTACATTTTCAAAAAAAAGATGGTCCAAGGTTTCCTGGTTGGTGCTTGTGGCATGTCAAACAGCTGCTTGATTCAGTCTCTAGGTAGCACATGAAAGGGTTAATCTAGGAATAGGATTATATATATATATATATATATATATATATATATATATATATATATATATATATATATATATATATATATATATATATATATTTACATTCCATCATTTCTGAAATTCCAAAAGTCTTTTCAAAATTTAATTTCGCCATATGGTGAGAATCTGTATTTTATTAAACGCAGGTTGATGATCCGCTACTTGGGTTCTCCTTGTAAGGTGGGCTTGTTATCCTTGGGTGAATTTGATTGGTCAAATAGAAGGTAGGAGATGGGTTAAATACTATAATGACTAAGATTATTTGATCGGTAATGTGCAGGAAGGTTGATTGATCAGTAATGTGTATGAACTTTATGCATCTGAAACCAGGATACATTGACGCACGACAACAAAGAAATGTCATCCAGTTCTTAATCAACACAACTGCCATGCCAACATGCTTACACTAGTCCTGAAATAATTGCAGCTTTAAATTGCACTATTCAAATTGCTTTGGAAGCTTTAAAAGAAGTTGAAAACATGGAATTCAGGGAATACTAAGTGCTAAGAATGAGAGCCAGAAACACTGTATTTGCTATTTATATAAACATACCCTCAAGTGGCAGACAAACTACAGACACGGATGCACAGGCAAGCAGGTTTTAAAGTAGCTGCCAAGTAAAAAAATGTGAAGTAAAATACTCTAGCATAATAAATGTAATCACTGTTCACAAATATTTTAATAGTCTTACCTGAGATTAGGTATATATAATTGTGGATATGATACTATACAAACTCAAAAGCAAATCATATAAGTTTCGTTCAAAAAGAAATATTTTACAATAGCGTGTTACTAAATCGACCATTCCAAAATGCACATGGGATGCCAGCTGCAATGGTATCCATGATGGTGCCTGAATGAAAGCTTGGTTTGCATTGAATGCAAATTTAGTATTATGATATCAATTCAGAACACATCCATTTTCCCAAACCCAGCAATGAAAAAAAAAATGATGGACCCCCCTCACAATGAAGATAAAAGTAAACAGTCCATCACCAAAGATCAATGTTTCTATTTAAGGCGGGAGCATGCCATATGCAGATTGTAGTTTTGATCTTGATTTACAAGGATCAAGGACTATTATAACCGAATACAGCACATGCAATTGTACTGGATTAAATACAATGAACTGGGGCCTGGCAATCTTGGCATTCACGCATACCAACCTCATTGAACCATTCTCTCTGTTTTTTAAAAAGGAGATTTTGGTGTAGTGAATATGTGCGTTTTCCATTCTTGGCTAGGTGCCATCGGCGGTCCATGTAGAACTGATGGTAATGTCAGGTGCACATGCACTCCGTATCGCCCTGCCTCTTTTGGGCACCATTACTTGCCTTGCAAGTTGAAGCTCCATTAACTTTTGTTCATACTCACTGTTTTTTGTGCTTATGCATGATCTATTCTGTGGAAAATCTTTTTTGAGTGGTCCAACAACTTCTGAGATACCTGGACAGCTGAATTCTGTGATTGGATACCACTGAAATAGTAAGTGCGAAGTTGGTCATTCAACTTGTTCTTAGATTTTTCAAGATAGCATCTTGGCAAACAGACTGCAGGGAGAGGGAAAGCAGTGCACACCAGGTTACTGTTCCCTCTCTGAGGCAGTCTAATGGTGTTGATCCTGATACCACTTTATCTACATCCTTGTCCTCGTTGGATTGGGGACAAAAGTTGGATTCCAGGAGCCACTGTATTGCAGCTTGCAAGGAACATCCACACTGATATGTTTGTCACCTGCAGTTGGATTAAGTTTACTCTCTGATCGAACTTGCAAATTCTGTCAGGACTGGGGACAGGACAAATGTCTGCTCTGTGGGCAAGCATGGAGGAAGAGGGACTGTGCTAGGTATAGCCCGCAGGTTGCAAGGGCTGCCAAATGCCAAGCTGAGATGTTTGACTCTGTTGAGTCCTCACCAATGACTCCCCATGAGAAATAGCGTAGACTTGCTTTGGCTTGGCCCTCTTCTCATGTGCCTAATGGGTCTAAGAGTAAAGATATATGACTTGCTCTGGCTCATCCACAGTTCCCAAACACAGACCTTTTTTTTCTTCAGATTCTCCTTGGGCAAAGGGTAAGAGGCGTCAGAGTTGAAAGTCTAGTAGTAAGAGAACTCTTCTTGGAGATCCCAAATGGACAGCTTTGTCCCAACTGACTTCCAAATCTGCTCATGGCAGCAATCAAAAAGGTAGCCCATGCCTTAGAGGCTTGTCCCAGAGTATGATACAGCAGGCTGAAATGTTGCACCCATTATTTGCCCCTCTCAGGAGACTGTTTCGTCTTCACAGTCTGCTCTGAAGAAGTCTGCCAAGCGACAGCAGCAGCTGTTGAGATACTGTCCTCCAGGCCCAAACACTCAGACAGAGAGCAACCTCCCAAACTGGTGCATCTGGAGGGGAAACTTTTTGAGTACCTACCCCTGTATTCCAGAGCCCCAGCCAGTTTAAGTGCTCAGACCTTTAGCCCAGAGTGCCAGCTAAGGCACTGGTGCCTCTGTTGGCTCCCCAAGCTCTGAGAGCTCGGGTGGCAAAGTGGGCCTTTGGCCCCAGCGGCGTCTGCACCTCTGGCCCAGGCAGAACCCCCTGTTCTCCTGACAGTAGCACTGGCAGTCCCTCCTACATCTCCAGCGGCTTTGCCATGGAGTGAGCAGTTGGCAATCCCACTGGTCCTTACATTAGAGTGGGTACCCTGTCTTACTCTCTTGAGCGGCAGGTGGACCATGAGCTCTGTGAGGATCAACGGTTTTGTGAGGAAGCTCAGTCTTTTTCTGCATTGGCCACCACTACAGTAACTGTCACTGAGTCTGAGCAGACTCAGTCAGTGGAACAGCTTGCTGCTTGTACTTTGAGTCAGCTCTCTCGCCAGCCTCAGGTCAGGCTCTCAGGCCTCAGGCTCTGAACTCCCCCCAAACCCCTCCTGTCTGCAGATTGCTCACTCTGTGGCAGCTGAGGTCCAGGGTAGTGGCCTGGTGGGGTCTCAGTGAGATCCCCCTGGCCTGCCGACTTCTCACCCTGTGGTCTCAGAGATCTTTGCATATAAGTTTCCCTTGCCTTCCATCTTTCTCCCCTCATTGGAGGAGCAAGTGGAGGCAGGTCTGTGGTGAGGACTACTTCTGCAGAGGTGCTCGCTACCCCTATGCCTGGAGTGGTGATGGATCCCCTGCTTCACAACATCTCAGCCCATTGCCCTCGGACAATTTGCTGTTTGATGAGGCCTCAGGCTTCCGTGCTCCACTCATGAGTCTGGAGTCTTCAGACCTGGACAACGAGGCAGAGGATGAGCTGCTGATGTCAAGTTCATCTGATGCCAGATCTTGACCCAGGTCGAAAGCTCATCAGTCACGCTGTTCATGCTCTGACAAGTGAAGAGAGCCAGCAACCATGGGCTCTGCAGAGTCCTTGGCTTCTGCCCGCATGGACATGGCACCTCCACCCGCAAAGGGCTTTGACCAAGTCAAAGCTCTTATTTAGAGCCTGTTTGGTGACCAAGCTGTGATGGCGCCGGTGGACAAGAGTTCAGGCACTGTTGCGCTGTCATGCCTGGGCCTGTCTCTGGAGAACATGCATCAACGTAAGCCCATATTTTGTTCACCCTTTGTAGCTGAGTTCTATGATCAGCTCACAGCCACAATTCATGACACACATGTTTCCATCGAGCCGCTAACATCTGGCTACTTAAGGCAGGGGTGACTCCTCATTAAGCCAGATGTCCAGGGAAGGTGGTACTCCGCTCCAGAGCAGATTTTCCCATTGGATTCACTGCCAGTGGACTTAGACTGGGAGAGGTGCAACATTCGGAAGCTGCAAAACCCATCGTGCTATCTGCAGAGGCCTTTAAGCGATTGGACAAAGATGCCCGAGACTCTTTCCTTGCACCATCCTACTCAGACATGTCATTGGCAGTTTTGGAATCTCTCCTTGAGGAATTCAAGGGCTTCATTCACATCATGGAAGCGGTGTGAAACTGTGTAGACCAGGTGAATACATTGTCTTGAGCTATTGATCACCAGGTGCAGACCACTTGCACACTGGAGGCAAACTTTCATTTCCTATGCAGGAACACTTACCTCCAGGGTCAAAAGTTGCCTGATCCGAAGTTTTGGAGAGCCCACATGGGGCTCCCCTTCTCTGGACCTCTGTTTGGAAGAGAGATGGAGGAAGTGGTATGCGGCACAATGAGAGTCTATCACAGACAATTTGTTCGTCCTTAACATCCTGAGACATGAATACATGCTGCATTTCGGTGAAAACAGCCCTCTGCTTGGCCAAGAACCTTGGTGGCTCACTGCACCCACCTTACAACCCAAAGCATGCATTTTTTAACACAGCTCAGATGCCTTGGAGCAAGCACACCATAGGGCTGGTTGAGGACCAAGGTTATTCCGGCTTCTACAACCTACTGTTCCTTGTCCCCATGCAGGGTGGAGGATGGCACCCAGTCATAGACATCTTGACTCAGGACACCTATCTGGAAGTCCCACCCTTTCCGATGCAGACACCCCAGCTGGTGGCATTCGCGGGGCAAATATACCAGTTTAGGGTGCTTCAGTTGGGTCTTGCTTTGGCACCTCTGGTGTTTACCAGGTTCACACAAACAGTTGCTGCTTACCTACACCACTCAGCCATTCACATTCATGTGTACCTGGAAGATTGGCTTATCCAGGGGTTTCAGCACCTAGATCTGTAAGCCTACATCTGTCGCCCTTCAGAGGACAGGTGGGACGGACTGTAGTCTCTGCTCAGGCCCTTTTTTGACCGGCAAGATCTTCTCGACACAACAATGGCTTGCCCTGCTGTGCTCCCTGTCCTCAATGGACTCCAAAGTCCCATTGGGCCACCTCCACCATTGTCCCTTGTAGCTGGCGCTGTGAGGCAGATGGACCATAGACCAAGGCTATCACACCCAAGTGCCAATCCTCATCGAGGATCAGCCACACCTTCAGTGGTAAACTGTCAGGGAGAATGTCATGAGAGGACAGTTGCTTAATTGAGCTTTTTATGGGCCCAGTTTACCATTTACACAGACTTTTCTCGGTCCGGGTGGGGAACCAATGTGGAGAGTCAGACGCCATCGGGCCCTTGGCCCGCATCATTCACAGCTCACCACATATACTGGTTGGAACTGGAGGTGATATGCTTGGTGCTGCTCCACTTCTGAGACCTGGTGGAGCACAAAAATGACCTCATAATGTGTGACAACAGGACCATGCTAGCCTACCTTAACAGGCAAGGCGGGATGTGGTCCCGGAAGCTGGTGGAGTTGGGGGATGCATCATCAGATGGGGTTATGATCAGAATAACCGCATACAAATGAGGCACGTCCCAGGACATGCAAATGTCCTGGCTGATCAACTCTCAAGGAGAGGTCAGCCAGTAGGGATGGAGTGGTCACTCCACCCCAGGGTAATTCAGGCCATGTGGGCACATTGGGGGACTCCACACTTGGATCTGTTTGTGACTCGTCATGACACAAATCTTCCAGCTCCTGTCCCAGACTCCCAAGCCCTAGCTGTGGATGCCTTAGCCATGAATTGGAGCAACCTGTGAGCATATGCCTTTCCACCTTGCCAGATCCCTATGAGGGCACTGTGCAAGCTTCCATCCCACAATTGAAATCTGATCCTGGTTGCCCCTCCCCCCCCCCCCCCCCCCCGAGCAATTGCTCAGCAGACCTCATGGAAGTGAGCGTCGAGCTTCCGCTATGATTACAGGCATGGCCAAAACTTCTGCTTCAGCTGTGGATGAGCATATTCTATCGGAATTTTCAAGTGCTCAACCTTCACGCATGGGAGTTTCTCACAGCACATTGGTGACAGAGGATTCTCGGAGTTGGTCTCAGATAGAATTGCCAAGGGAGGCTTCAATCTCCTTCTCTAATTGTTTACTTGGCTCGATGATAGCTGTTTTCCAACTGGTGCGCCAGTAGGAGAATTCGCCCTTTAGTTCTGCGTATTTTGGACATTGACAACTTCCTGTTATATCAGTTGGAAGTCTTAGGCAAGAGCTTGAGAACAGTGGAGGGGTTTCGACCAGCTATCTCCTCTACCCTTGCCAGCCTCTTATATGTGCACATCGGTAGCAATCCTTCTCTTTCCATGCTCATTGCATCCTTCTACATTGACAGGCCAGCAATGTGACAGGTCATGCCCAGGTGGGACCTACCGCTGGTTTTAGTCATGCTGAAGAAGTGGCCCTTTGAGTGCCTTGAGGACCCCAAGCAGGTTTCCCTCAAGTATAGGATGTGGCAGACTTGTTTTCTATTAACACTTGCTTCAGGGGCTAGGAGATGTGAGATTCCATGCTCTAGCTCATGACCATCTCCAATAGTCACCTGACCACTCCCAGGTGACCCTGGGGCCTCACTTGGGCCACCTTGCAAAGGACCAGGTGGCGTAAGATCTGAGTACGGCCCTTAAGGGTTTTACCCTCCCTGTGATGTATGCTGCAATTCCTCTTGAGGAGAGAGCCCTGTGCCCAGTAAGAGTTTTTTGCTGGACAGACTCAGATGGAGGTCTGGCCTCCTTCCATCACTGAGTAACCCACTAAAGGAGCAAGTTTGCAGAAACATGGTTTCACTGCGGATTAAGTAGATGACCCTTAAGGCCTATGAGACCTCACTGGATAGGTTGTAGGTGTTAAAGCTTGTCTCTGCCAGAGCTGATGAGGTGCGAGCCTTTAATGCCTCCTGGCGCACCCTGCAGAACATTGTGGTTGCTGACATTTCACATCCCTACCAATGGCAATCGTCCACGACTTTCATGAGGATGGCATGTGTGCCTTTGCAGGTGTAAAAGGCTCCTTTGTTTAGGCTCTGATACTGGTTTGTAATGCCTTCCAGATGCCATCAGAGCTACCACCTTGCTCCAGCTTATTTTGCACTCGTGTTTGAATCTGACATAGGCCTATAGTCAGCAAATTTTAAGTGGGCATTTTAGGGCTTCTTGCCTAGTAGGCCTAATCTTGGACAGTATCAGGCAACTTGTTCGGATGCCCTGGTATGTTGCCAGCTTGACACGGGAATCACTGCCCACTGAACCATATACTGTCCCCTGGCGCCTGCCAGTTTTGTGACTAGGGCCTGTTAGATCATCAGGGCTGATGGAGCTGAAACTGATAATGTCTACCCAGGAGGCTGACAGTTGTCATGTTGGCAGGTGAGCACTGGGGGATTCAGTGCAGTCCCATGTAGGTTGGTAAGGAGGGTCTCTAGTTTAGGTCAGATTCTACTGTGGGCAGTCTCATCTCCACATAGCTCTCAGGTTTTCCTTCAGTCCTCACCCCCTCACACGGACTAATGGTTTCCCCCAAGCTGCCAGTCCCACTTGGTTATAGAGGTCAGTGTACCTGTGACGATTACCTTACAGCCAGTACGTTTGTCTATCGGCAATGGTGGTCGAGAGGTAGCTAATACAGGATATTTTGAGGAATATCATTATCAGTACGTCCACTTACCTCTTGACCACCAGAAAAGCCCACCCGACCAACCCTCCTTCCTCTTAGAGTTCATGTCAACTGACCAATCTCCAAAAAAGGAAGAACGATATGGGGTACATGTACACATGACGTCACTAACAGTTCTACATGGACGGAGAGATGGCGCTACAGTATCATCCAGTTTCAATATCAACTGAGTAAGCAAGCTTCTCAACTCGATTTCTTGGGAGTCATGTCCAGACACAGAGGTCTTGGCAATGTTGGGCGACAGGTAAACGTACTTACTAATACTGATGTTACTCCAAATATCCCGTTTCATGACCCTAAATTTCACTAAATCTTTAGATCCATGTGCCTTACAAACGATTTTTTTTCAATCAGTACTGTGTCCATATGATCATGCTTGTTCGTCACACAGTTGTATAAAACTACGATCCAATTAGTGAAGTCCTAGTTTATCGGAATTCTTTTATACTTGCCTAGTTTAGTGGCCAGTGTTACAACAGTTTAGACTCACAAGGGTGTAGAAGTATTAAGTGGGGATTGTTATGCAATGGACCTTACTTGCCATAAATGACCACGATTGTACCGTGCAGCTGGCAGCTCACATGTCCTTTGCATTCTTCCGCATTAAGCAGGGTCTGTTTATTGACATAGCATTGTTGTTGGTATATTTTGTGTGCGCAACATTGCCTCCTCCTCTCCTTCCAGTCCCATCTCAGGCCTGACAAAATCAATAGAGTATATTTCTCATCCATAATCCAAGACCAAAGTGATTAAAAAAATCACGTCACAATAAAGTCGGCATAGCCATACTATAGCAACACACAAAAGTTTCATTTGTGAACCTTTTTCATTTTCAAAAGATATAATATCATTTACGCATGATCAATTGAAACCTTGTGACTCTTTTGGATGGTATTTATTCAATACTTCAACCATGACACCCAACGTTCTGCAGTACATTTGAAGGACTCCAGCAAATATTTAACAAAGCTTTCAGTGGTTTCTAAAGCTTATCTTAATATAATTAAGTGTTACAATTACAAGTACATATGACAGGTTCAGAACAAAAGGCATTTGATTACAAATTATGATGGACACATTGAAAAGATTTCATCAGGGTTGATTTGTCGGTAAAATTGTGGCATATGCTCATAAAAACCGTAACACACACACACACTCTCTCTCTCTCTCTCTCTCTCTCTCTCTCTCTCTCTCTCTCTCTCTCTCTCTCTCTCTCTCTCTCTCTCTCTCTCTCTCTCTCTCTCTCTCTCTCTCTCTCTCTCTCTCTCTCTCTCTCTCTCTCTCTCTCTCTCTCTCTCTCTCTCTCTCGGCCAACCGAACCTGGTAATCAATCTTATTTGATCAAAGTTAGAACATGTACCATGAAATGAATAAACTTACCGCTCGCGGCCAAACCAAACCTGTGATCAATCTGATGTAATCATAGTCTAAATTCATGCAATTCATGAGGAGCACAAGCCCTGTAAACGTTTGTCAGCATAGCATTTCTTTTGATATACAAATGGATTCTAGATTCTAGATGATCTTTTCTCCAATGGGAACTTGATCATTTTGATACCAGCTTGATATCACAGTAGGGAGGAAGTCCCATTGAGTTGAATTGAATTGTACAGTGTCATTACCATATCCAAACCGTAGTCCTAATGAAACAAATCCAAGTCAATTCCGACCAAAGGCAATGTTCCTTGGTATGTATAGCTGAAACATATACATTTATAGTTCGTATTTACCCAAAAGAGACCAAAACGTAAGTGCAAAGGTCCATAGGGGGGAAAAACCTTATCTAGGTTTCACATGACAGAATGCAAAAAGTTTTGCTTGAAATTATAGGCCTATTTCAGTAAATTGGCTTGAACAGTTGTATCATTCATGCACATACAGGACCATACAATTTATGAAAAGGGACCAAAATTTACAGCACATCAGAGAATTTGTAAGTGGAGGTTCTTAACTTGTTGAAAATGTCAATAAAATTCAGTATTTAAAAAGGTACTACTTGCAACCACCATCTCAACAATGATCATCATCCATATAAGTCCACAAAGCGACACCAACACCAACATCAATCCATCAGAAAAGCCCTCTAGGCCTAAAATGACCATCAATAAGAATCTAAACAACATGATTATATAATTCGATGTGTTTTAGGCATGTAGTTAAAGACATGATGTTGTTTTTAAAGCTGTCAATTGGTGTGAAAAAGATTTAAAACCTTTTGCTACTGAGGAGCAGCCGCCTTATAGGCTGCTCTAAGGCGGTCCTTTTCAATACCAGAATACAGCAATGGTGTTCAGCATGGGATTAAAGCTAGTGCGATACCCATTTGACCCCATATACCCTGGGTATGGTATGCTTTAGTCAACAAAGTTCATATAACCGTATCGATATAATAAATTTCAAGAGTTGTATGGGGCGGGTTTATTTTTAACCACAAAAGGTTTCTTATGATGCGTCATTTCACAAATGGCAAATTCCTTTGACCTCGATACTTTATAATTATTTTTCACTTATCGATATTATTTTATTCCGATCTGGTGCATTCAGAGACATTTGGCATGGGAGTGTTTGCACAGAGTTCAGTACAGCTCAGGTTTAATTAAAAATGTAAATATTTGGTCCTTTTGTTTCCTGACCAATGCTGTAACTTATATGTTTATATAGACTGTAGACTCCTATAAAGACCATCTCTGTAAAGAGGCTATTTCTTATGTAAAAATCACGAATTTTACAGAACCATTTTTTGTTTATCCATAATTAATTTATAAACTTTTACATCTCTTCATATTAAGATCACACCTTTTCAGTCTCTTCGGTGGTCTTAATAGATCCAACTATATAAGCGAATACATACAATGTTTATATGAATGAGCCAGCGGAAGCTTCCAGCCCGTGAGGTTAAAATAAATGTTGGATGGCACGTCCGTGCTTAGTACATTTTACATCTAAGAAATTATGTTTATGTGTACTCAATCTAGGAGTAGATCCATTGTCATTGAGCCGCATACGTTTCCTCGTACATCAGCTCACCTGCATATTAAAGCTCAACTCCATACACACACACACACACACACACACACACACACACACACACACACACACACACACATATATATATATATATATATATACTTAAAATGATGCACGGCGTTGCTTCAGAACACAATCCATACGTTGTTTACTTTGCTTTGTTTAAATTTATCTGTAGGGTTTATACCGGGCAAATTGAAACTGAAATTGTGTGTACCGTCAGGCAACTAATGACCAAAATCAACGACATTTAGGACAGTTTTAACATCACTTGCAGCTGTCTACAATATTAGACACAGGCTGAACAAAATCGTGCCCTTTTTCAAATTTTTGCTTTGCAATCTTATCGTCTGTAATGATGGAATGCAATTTTCGATAAACAGATTAGCATAGATTAGGCGACATGTATCTCTGCCATGTACACACTGAGCTATCAGTTGTCTGGAACATGACACATTTAAGCACGTGCTCTAATGTCAAATGTGTATTCACAAACTGTGAGACTGTCAATAGGACAGAATCATCTATTGCAGTACACACAGCAACTCAACACTGTATATTAACATCCACTACTTCCAGTAAATTGATTCTCAAGTCTCATATACTTTCGACTCGACTATTTTCATTTTTAATTCCTAATATGTGTGTGTCGATAATGTCAAAGTGACCAGACAAATATATTTGCTGGGCATCATTATTCGTGCTTTACGGCAGACAAATTGTCTCTTGGACGACAGGAGATGGGAATGTATATGCGTTTCTTTTGGCACATTTGATACAAATAAGAGGCAACTTAATATTAACAATCCTTGAGGATGCCACATAGCACCTAATGATAAACAGTGGGATTAACCAATATTTGGGCAAAGATTAAAAGTTCCACATATTTCTGCACAAAAACAGTTTGAGAGAAAACGTGAGAAATCGCAAATTTGAAGCTTGACGATCTTTTATGCAACACTTGGGAAATAAAGTGTTTGCATGGTTCTGTCTATGTATATAAATCGTCCTTTGGCACATGGTTTACAGTATGTAATGCAATGCACCTTGCCACATAACAGAAGATTTTGCACATTTTATTCAGCTTTGAACCGCATTAACTCCTGATATTAAAGTTAACATCTTGCACAGCAATATGAATTATTATATATCATTATTCCAACTACGCTACCAACCTTTAGCTCTGAACATTTCGTATTCTAACTATCTTTCTTTGACAGCAGTATTAACAGAAAAGGAGTGATACTGGGAACATTTGTGTGCCAGACACGTTCGACACACGATGGGTCATATAGAAGAAGAGTATAATTGGAAGTCCTATGCCTCGTTGTGCTCTTCAGTCTTAAGCTCCGCTTGCCACAAGCAAACCGACCTTGAGTTATTGATGTTGTTGCACACCATAAACTTAAATCGTTCCAACTGCTTAAGCTGTGCCTTTATCAACTCAAGCAACGCGCAAGCGGGAACACTCATTTATGTTTTATTTGTAACAACATAATGGATAACCCTGTCAATAACATTTGCTCATTCAATAAGGGCATATAATTCAGTTTTTGAGTATACATGGTCTTTATACTGATAGGCATGATTGAGAAAGGGGATCAAAAAAAAAAAACAAAAAAAAACAAAAAAAAAAACAAATCATACAAAAAATACAAAAAAAACAAAACAAAACAAAACAAAAAAAAAAAAAAACCAAAAAAAAAAAAAAACAAATCATACAAAAAAAACAAAAAAAACAAAAAAAACAAAACAAAAAAAAAACAAAAAAAAACAAAAAAACAAACAAACAAAACAAAACAAAACAAAACAAAACAGAACCCACAAAGGCAGCTTTATGCAATTCACATTTTATTCTAATGGAATTATAACCAATTATATAAATACCCGCTGTTAGTTTCGGACTTCTATCACCTATCATGGTAACCTTGCCCACTAAGCTCCATCTTTAAGGTGGAAGCTGTGAAGCTAGGGCGCAGTGAGACTGGCAACTTTGGATCGCAATTACCCATTTAATTATTTCACCAGTACATTAAACTTATATGTTTTCCGATTACTACATATCCATAGATTTGCATCCATGCAGTTTTTTTGCTGGATCGGAATTTTTTTAGATTTTACGGCATTCTTTCTGACTTGGTAGGATTTTCACATTTTTCGCTCCAAAGTCACGCAAATTTTTTTTTTTTCCAGTTGAAATCAGACGAAATTTGAAATATATATCCATGTCCAGGGTCGAATTCAATGGTTAGTCCTAAAATTGCAAAAATAAAAAGTTATAAAATTTTTAATTCAGTCCTGACAGGTTGCTCATTTTCCCTCTATAAAGTGCTCCAAAAGTGACGGAAGGGGTTGTCAGAAAAAAGTCCTGGGAACCGTTCCTGGATATGATATTTTTCTTTTAATGTCTGTTAATTTAAATGTGATAGGGCAATTTGTACGCTTGTGAGGCAAGATACAAATTGCAGAGGTTGAGCAAAAAACTGTTCAGAGAAAGTCGCATTGAAAGAAAAAGTTGCCAATTCTCACGCATTTATGGCTGTAATATGACACATACTCATTTATTCTGTCTGCCTTGTGTTTTAATTATTGTGTCAATTGAACTTGTAGCTTTACCTATGTGATGTTGTCATGAAACAAAAGAATATTTTGTGGCTTAAATCTCGACTTTTTTTAACTTGGGAACACCACACTTGGCTTGTTTTGGTGTGGGTTTACATGCAGCTTTTCATATTTGGGGGACCAGTAAATGGATTGTGTTAATTTGTTTTTACATCAATAGAGAATTTCAAAGTAATCAGAACAATGGTAGTGATTAGTCTGAACTAGCCCATACTTCTCTCCACGGCTAATGGTTTCCTGTGAGTGACCCTTGTCAATACATGTAGCTCAATTGGTTTCCAGCGGTCTTGGACTAATGACTGTGCAAACGATGACATGGTTCATTATCATGTCCATGCAAAAAAACAATTTTTGTGACTTAGGAGCGAAAAATGTGAAAATCCTACCAAGTCAGAAAGAATGCTAAAAAATCTCAAAAAATTCCAATCCTGCAAAAAAAAGCTCTATGGATACAAATCTATGGATATGTAGTTATCAGAAATTATAAAGGTTTAATGCACTTGTGGAAAAATTAAATGGGTAATTGCGATCCTAAGTTGCTAGTCTCAGTGCGCACTAGCTTCACAGCTTCCACCTTAACATTACATTCATTCGACAAACTGACCGTCACTTAGCACTAATCATGAAAACATGTATTTAATTGTACGAGTCATTTAATCTTGGAAATAAATGTATATAATATAAATGAATACATCATGCAACAGTAAGAGAACAAAACACCAGGTTTGGGACAACTAATTTATTGAGATAAAGGTTGCCATAACAACCGAAGTTGAGGGACCGGCTCAAGAACACACTAGTGAGCATAACTGCAGTATGTTATAAATAAGCAACGGCCGGTCCCACAACAATTATCACCCAAACAGGTCGTCCCAAACCTGGAAAGGAGTAGTGAGGGTAAGTTTAGGCTGTCTTAAACTGTTGCGCCATGGCATTAACTAAATTGAACTTTGTCACCAAGGATGGCTCAAAATAATGCATGTAGGCTGAGCTCGCCCAGTCCCCTTGTAACTTAACCAGCTCACCTGGGACCTTGCAACTAAGGGCTAAGGTGGCTCCTCCTCGCCTAAAGCTGTGGCCTGCATAATCAGCGGGGTTAATTCCTATACACAGCAATTGTGATTTTAGCTTAGCTAGAAAGACCGGGTATGTTAAGGTACGCAGAACACCCTTCTCAAAAAACTGAAACAGAGGTGCCTTGTCTGATCTTTTTGCCAGTTTACTTAACAACAAACAAGCTTGTGCAGGGCAGAAAACAGATCCCTGTATTCTGGGAATAGGAATTGTTACAACCCATGCCCGGAATTGATTGGTCTTGGATGAGCGCACCCTCAGCACTACTCCCCGTGGGAGGAAGCTCAGGTCTCCCAAGCGAATACAGTGTTCAGCTTTTTCTGATCATCTGCTTCTGGGAACAAATTGGATTTCCTTAGAAAAGAAAAGAAAGCAACTAAGCAGCCTGCCCAAAACACAACATCTTTGTTCAGCTCAAAATTAAGACTGTGAAATATTGCACTCAAGATGGCCACAGTAATAGGCAATTTCGGCTTGGAAGTATCTCCCATTATTCTACGCATACCCCTAAACAAAGAAGTAAGTAACCAACTGTCTTGCAGTGGGTTTGGCACTTGTGCTTCCTGGTGTAAAAGACTAACAATGTTCAGATATTGTCTGACCGACTTATAAGTGAGCTTAGATGACAGGTATGCTGCATAACAAGCTAAATTCTTGGGACTAATGGGGACTGGCTGAATATTACATGCATTACAGAAATCCATGTATGTCTTGAGATGTGTTGCATAAGTCCTTTTGGTCGAGTCCGCAAATACATGGGCCTGAAACTGTGATACCCGATTGTCAAGTGTCCGCAGAAAGTCGCACCTCTCTATTTGTGGCCCTGCAAAATGTACCAAAAGGACTTCTCAGACATGTGACACACATAATTCGTCATATTATAATCATACAGAATACTGTTCAATCTATGAAAATTCTGCCAGTGAAGTTGCTCATCCAGTCTGCTGATACTGTCTGCTAAACAGTGCAGTTTACCAGGCATGTATACTGCCTTCAAGTGAAAGTTGAACATAGCTGACAGCCAAAATAACAATCTCAGAGCTGTCATAATAACTTTACTTTTTGATGAACCCTTGTTAATAGCTGACACTGTGGTCATATTGTCTGACGTGATGTAAACACGGTGGTTAGCCCACAGTGGGGCCCAACGCATAGCCGCAAAGACCACTGCTAAAGTTTCTTTGTTATTAATGTGCAATTGTTCCAGTTCAGGGTAATCCATATGCCAATTAATGTACACCCAATCACCATTGAAAAAACAACCCGCACCAGAATCACATGCGTCAGTTAACACACTCTGTATTGGCATCTCACTGAGTAATAAAGACTTCCCGTTAAAGCACTGCATGAAACGAAACCACCATTCGATATCACCCTGTAATTCGCCGTTGATAATCACCCGGTCTGACTTTTTTTTGAGAGTCTGTATTGCGTTAAAAATTCTGCGGAGAAAGACTCGTCCGCCTGCAATAACCGCCGCCGCAAAGTTCAATTGTCCAGCCAGAGCCTGCAATTGCCGCTTGGAAGCCCGCTTTCTATTTAAGAAACTACTAAGTTCTTCATGTATGCCCGACAATTTTTCATCGGGCAGTCGAAGTGACATTTCTACAGAGTTGATCTCAATACCCAGAAAAACCATAGTTTGTGTGGGGTCTAGCACCTTGTTTCAATTGATAAGGAACCCCAGTTTACGTAGCAATTGTACTAAACAGGCAAGTGCTTCGAAAGCTTCCTGCCGTGTTTCGGTCAGGGTAATAAAATCATCAATATTTGCATATGTTTTGTAACCTCTATGTGCCATCATTCTGCACACAGATTGTGTGAGCCTGTAGAATATAATTGGGCTGAGTCTGCCACCAAACGGAAGTTTCCTGTCATAAAAATACACATTTTCACCAGTCTCTGTGAACTGCCACTGTAAACCAGTAACCTGTTGGCTAGCTTTACTAATTTGGCAAACCCTGTAAGCGTGTTTTAGGTCCACTTTTGTCATCCACATGTCGGGTTTGATATTCTGTGCTACACTGTCAACAGTTTCGAATTTATAATGGTCTGGCAACGAGGCATAATCGTTAACTGCCTGCCCCTCTGGTAAGCTGCAGTCGTGAATCAGACGCACTACACCATCGGACTTTTTCAGGGCTCCCAATGCGCTGACAACACGTGGTTTCTCACTTGTAATTACATAGTTGCCATGTTCTATCTCAGCTTTAATTTGTGTCTCGACCATTTCCATTATTTCTGGGTGCAAGGCCGATTTGTGGTTGGGGACTTCAACTGGGGGGGGATTCGCTTCTGGATCAATGATATGAAAACCATGTTCTATGCCGCTAATCAAAAAGTCATAGTCCGTGTCACCGTGTCGAGAAAGCTCTCCTTGCCATGCCGCCAGATCCAAAACTTTAAGGGGTCTGACGACCACATTTAGTTTTTTGAGAAAGAGTCGTGCGTCACGGCCGGATGTGCCTTTTCGCACTTGTGCAGGGAACAAACGTGCGCAAACCTGCAGTCTGTGAATCGGCAGCCAAACTTGGAGTTGTACTGCTTGCAAATTTCCCTGCCATCACTAGTACGTGGACCGGTCCGTCGATCCTGCCCAGCGTGATGAATGTTGCCCTGGTTACCTTGCCGACCAGCTGTATGGCCTGAGTTATTGTTTGCGCGGGGCTGAACTTTGAAAAAACCTAACGGTTCCCAAACTGGGAGGAAAACGGTGAAGCTGTGCACGCTGTGCCACTGCAGCTAAGAACTAATTCAAATTAACCTCCCCCTAAATTGGCTGCTACGCAACCAGCGCCTGCCTGTTAATTATGCACTTGATTGGCCCATCCAATTGTGAGAGGACCAACCAGTACCACCAATCAAACAAGTGCCCTGCACGTGCTACTCACGCGCCTCCCTGCCAATTCCATGCAACCTGCTCGCACGTACAATTAAACTTAAATTAACTCATCAATTTCCAAATTACGGATACTGCCTCTTCAAAATATCCAAGCGGGACTAACTCACATGGTCTTGGCTACCATTTGAAACATGTGGATTCCGCACCCAATTGTTTGTAAATGAGGATAGTAATCTGACAGTCTTGTGGGGTTGATAATATATGAAACCAAAAGTACATATTTTACAAATATTTCAGAGCATCAACAATGATATGATACATGCTGTTTTATGGTGTATATTATTCATTGGACCTCTTACTATCTACCTGTGCTAGCCAGGAAAATATTTGCAAGCCCGACCATGAATAAACAAAGATCTTTAGCGCACAGTGTAAAACCACGTGTCAAGCAATTTCAGATCGAATACTATCGTGTGCAAACTTGGGTACCTTTGATTATGTTGAGTCCACTTCGTTCATGTTCATACATGCACATTACAAGCAGTGCTGAAAACACGTGGCCGCGATTCACTTGATATGCAAATCAAATTTACTTTTTGACTGTCCCACATTGTTTCATGTAAAAAATGGCGCTTACAAATATGTGCTTCATTTGTCAGGGTATCCTGGCACATTTGGATTTGTAACCACGATGATAACTGCTTCAGACATAAGCGAGTGAGCAGATTAAAATTAAAGTATTAAGTCAAGTTTTCTAAATACTTTAACGGCCGTTTGACATGTAACTCTGGGAACGGACACCTAAAACTAAGCGAAATATTACGGTAACAATCACCGAACAGCCATGGCTATGTAGGTATGCTGGGACTACGCTGTTTCACCGAACCACCGTGGCTATGCACTTATCCCTTTCCCCGCCCCAAGTTAACCATCCAGATAAGTTGAAATAAAATGCTCTGTTTCAGGTGACTTGTTTGCAAAAACAACGGTACACGACAGCCACTTTCTCTAAAAATTATTTAGGGTCGATCAATTTTTCTTAGGCAACGGCGGCGTAATTTTTTTTATGTCTTCTAAAATTTCTTTAGGGTCGGTCCTGTTCAGGAGGGTCGGTCGGGTTGCCGGAACCACACACGTATATTTTTATTAGACCTTGGGTAACTTGGACATTTGTTGAAAAAACAATTAAATAGATATTCTTTCCCCTTTTACACATTACCACCTTTGACGTCAGTTTAATTTATTATCTGGGCACAGCCGAAGGTACTTGTATGTAAACTAAAAATTCAGATCTTATTTTATGTGATACAGTCCACCTGTATATTCCGATGGGATTTTCTTACAATCATTAAAAAACATCAACCGATTCAATGCTCACTTCTCGAAAAGTCCAATTACCTTTTCACCCGCCAATAATCTTTCTACTGTTATAGAGTTATAGCATTTGAACGTAACATTTAGATTTTATTTAAAATGGATTGAACTTGCAAATCAGTTTGTTTTCAAGGCATCCAGACAGCTTGCAATGTCATCTTAATTGCATTACGTTGGAATTAATTTAAGTCATTTTTATACGATCTTGTTTAGAATATGGCTACGTAATCTGTGGTGGCTTTGCTGACGTTTATGTTAATCGCTTGGAAAAAAATCAGCTGGTAGCTGCCCATTTAGTGACAAATGAAATGGAATCAAAGTCATTAGCTAAGTTGTATGAGGAAACCGGTTGTGAAACGTCAGCTGAACATCGTCAAAGGGCCAAATTAATTCAAATGTATAACATTTTTCATAATTAAGTCCCATGTTACATTTGAAACGTGTTCTCTTATATACCAGGTCAAGAAATGAACGATGGTTACGGAGGTCGTCGGAGATAAACATTCCGCACTACAGAGTTCGGACAGATTTATTTGGTAGATCCCTTCTCCTATCAGCTGCTAGATTGTGGGATGCTTTACTTTTAGAAATTTGTACTGCTTCAAGTCTCTCACAGCTAGTTCAAACTAAGAATTGTTTATAATATCACCCACGCAATCAAAATACTCGTTTTTTTGTTATATCGGTAATGGGAAAGTAGCAATTCAACATGCAAGGCTACGAATAGACAGCATCCAGCTGAACAGCATGTTGTACAAGATCAGTGTCAAAGATGCTTAATTATGCATCTCTGGTTAAGGGAAGGAGGATGTTTGGCTCTATTTTTTGCCTGTCCCAACTGTTTATATCTCGAAACATTCTGCATGCTTTTATAATTACAACCACCCCCTTTACTCTAAATACAGTACTTTATGATTTGAATTATTGTTCCCTCACGGTAAAGAGTAATTTTTTTAATAGAAATGGATTTGATTTTGGTGTCATTACCAGATCACGAATTAGTCTGTCATTGCAGTTTTTTTTTATTTCTAGGTTTATAATTATATTTCATAATTTACTTATGTATATATATATATATATATATATATATATATATATATACATAAACAGTTGGACAGACTGACTGACAAATAGATACGTAGATATACAGACAGACAGACAGATAGATTGACAGATAGATAGATAGATAGATAGATAGATAGATAGATAGATAGATAGATAGATAGATAGATAGATAGATAGACAGATAGAATGCCCACTGTCTGTCTTGTTTTTTGTGTTGGTACTTCTTCTTTGGTGTTATTCAGCAGGTGCGTGTTACTATGGTGATTGACATGCTAATTATTCACACGTACTTCATGGTGCTACGCACCTCCATAATTGTCTTGTAATGTTTTGTCCTGTGTCCCCTGCCTTTCACGCCAAAGGGATTTGTAAAGGACTTGCCCTGCTTCCCTATTGTAAGTAAGATATGCTTAAAAGAAAATGGATACAGCAAACCACATCATGGAACATGTAACAGGTTATACCGGAGTATTGTGGGTATAAAGACTCATGCACGCAGGCAAATTGAAAAAAAAGTACACCCCCTCATTATACTATTTATATCATACTTGCCTTTCACTCTGTGGATCACATAGTTAAATGGACACTGCGTTTTATCGTTTAATTAGCCACTCTCAGAAAAAGTAGTGCCAAATAAATGCCGTTGCTATACTCTGTACACTTTATTTCTAATATTCAATATATGTTTATCAATTTTAACGACGTGGTTGTTCATGTGCTGTACTTGACAATCAAGAGGGATTTTTTAACATTTAAACAATCGAGATGAATAAGAGCATGAATGGAATATTCTTTGCTATTCTTAACATAATCTCTTTATTTTTATTTATTTTTTCGGGGGAGGGGGATTTATTAATACCCTCTCTATTTCTGACCAAGTTAAGTTTATCATCAATTGAAATTTTGCCTTTAAATATAGTTGTATGGTGGTGTCATCAATACAGGACTTTTTACTTTTTGAAATAAAAAATCTCATTGAGACGATAAGATGATTTAATTAAGATTTATTCATGTTCATAAACAAGGTATTTATTCAACACGAACAATAATATTATTCCGATATAACAATTTGTCTCAAGATCCAAGATTTCACTTAGTAAAAAGCGGAGGAATCTCCATTTTTTTCTTGAACAGTCAGATGATAATATTGTGTGGCTTAAGAAACAATATCATGTCATGTAATATCGGGTAGGATTGACGAATATGTACCTACCTACAACAATTATACAAAAGCAAAACGAAAGGGTCAGTGTGATGCCAATGATATGAAGGATTCCACATCTGTAGTATTGTTATTTCTTGGAGAGAGAACAGTGCCCGTGGGACTATTACATCATGACATATATGTTTTCCGTGTACACACCTGTATGGAACAATAACATAAAGGCCGGTACATATGCTGACACACGTTAATGACAATTGCAGTGTCTTGAATTCTCCAATAATAATCCAACTATATGGTGGGGTTTTATTTCCATTTCAAATTTTCTATTTTTCTAAAGAAAAAATCTGATTAATTTTTCCGATTTCCTGTTTTTTCTGAAAAGAAAAAAAATAAACAATGTCGCGATTTCCATGTGATTATTTTAATAATTATTCCCTTTCTACATATGTCACTCCATCACGTAACACCATACATGAAGGTTAGCAATCAATCCCTTTCGACATATATAACTTCATCACGTTACA
The DNA here is from genome assembly GCA_964020975.1 of Hermodice carunculata. Taxonomy (NCBI): domain Eukaryota; kingdom Metazoa; phylum Annelida; class Polychaeta; order Eunicida; family Amphinomidae; genus Hermodice; species Hermodice carunculata. The sequence continues at coordinate 33,244,384 of OZ026624.1, forward strand.
CTACACATGAAGGTAAGCAATCAAACAAGCAATGTCGTGATCATTAAAATAAGCGATCACATGAATATACATGGAACCAAAAGCATCATTAACAAAGCCTACGAATCCATGAACCTCCGCCGTGTAAAAAAATAAAACTTGTTCGAATGAATACTGCAAAAGTACAAATTTTCCCGAGCATTTAATTTCCCGAATCTGCTTAAAATCAAGATTTCACGGTTTTTATTTTCGTGAAAATGTCCTGCACAATGTGTGCAGCCAATTTGTCGCAGAAACGTCCCAGTTTTAAATTTGCCGAAAAATCAGAGAAATTAATACTTCGGGAAAATTCGTGTCTTTACAGTATACACCTTTTGCTATTTCATAACACAATCTATTTTGTACAAACTGTTTAAATTATGAAATATTTTACTCCATTATTACCCCACCCCCCCAAAAAAAAATAATGCTAGAGACCTATGCTTTAAAAAATCTGATTGAAATGGACGCATTCATTCATTTACTAAAATATAAGCTGGGGCCATAGTTTAAATCAGATGATATAAACAATGTTTTATATCGGTTACACTTGGTTACACAAAGAAGCTGTTTACCAGGCTCGACGTGCTTAAACTCGTTTTTTTCCATTGACTGGGAAGGATTGTATTGCAAAGGAAATCTTTATTTGGGATTCAGTACCGTCGGGTAAGGATTCATACTAAGCTGAAATGTCAGTCTTTTGGGGAAACATGCAATTCAGAAAATTAACGTGCCAAATGCGAGTAAAGTATGACTACTTCAAAGAAATTGCTCATAATTATAATAAGGGTGGTAGATTCATGTTCCTTTAAACGGCCTTTCATTCAAGTAGCAGCACCTTGGCGCGCTCATTACGCTCAAGCACGCCGAAGAAAGCTGTTGACTGAGTGGCAGTGAAAGAGTTAACTTCTTCAAGGCTTACATGTATCACAACAAAAACAGTTTTTATCAGAATCACTGTCATAATCCCAGCCTCATTTTTCTCACCAAGAGAGTTCTGTCAAGTGGCAATGCGGCTGTAGTTCCCAATAAACACAGATTGGTCCAGATAAGTAACTTTATCCCTGCGCCCATTACATGGGCACAGCGCGCTTTCTCCGCGCCCTGGAAGGTTGTTGACTCTGTCCACCATCTGTCAGTGAACGAGTTAAGAGATCATCGGGTACAGTTAATAAAATCATTATCATGTGGCCATTAACGCTATAATGGAAGTAATAATCAAAGCCGAAAATGTCTCTTGCTTAAACCGTCGGGAGTCTCGTTATTTCTGCCAATGTCATTTTATTCGGGTCTCTTAACATCGAAGCTCGGGTGATGTGCTAAAATTTACTATTACAGTGTACATCCATTATAATTAAAAAAACCTTTCCTGAGATATATGGAGTGCTGAACTATAAATTCCAATCTCTTGTATCATTATGGTCATTTATATATGTGATTTCATGCCACAAATCAAAATTAGCTAGCCCTTTGCCTTTCCTCTTTGTTGTATAAAATAACAAATATTGTGGTGTGCCATACCGCCAAAACCATGCCATTAGTAATGGGAACGCCGTCATTGATCTTTACTCTTTGTTATATAATAGATCGCTACTCAAGATAGAAGAGTGTGTTCGATATATTGACGCATTTGAGAATTAAGATGAGCGGAAAGCCTCGTGATGTGCCTTATATTTATTATGTATATTTCTGTCTTAATAGTCGCCGTAAAACAGGTTTAAAGTTGTCAGTATTCACACCGTGTCGAATAAAGTCAATCAAGTCTAAGACCTTGTCAACCCCCGGCAGAGTGGGTGATGAACTCTGTATCGGTCCAACTTGCATGATCAAATAGATGCTTAAGTCTGCACAACCATGCCCCAGGCTAGCTACTTCTTTCAACTTAAAAGTGGTTGCTTGCTTACCGTACGTAAATTATGCGTCCCTTGACGTCGGCCCGTCAGTATGTCAGTGGAAAGAATGTTGACAAAACAAACGTGTCAAAGCACATAAATATTTTCGGCTTCAATGTCCGTATCCTCTACATGCCCTGAAATGTCAAACTTAATTATCAGCCAAGTGCTTCATATTGTATTTTATTCTCTTAAATTCTTGTTCATTCATTTAGATATCATTTTTCCTTCTGCGAGAAAATTATATGCCTATTACAAATAATCATGTTTGAGCTTTGATTTATAGCTCGATTATACCATTATTATTATAAATAATGATAATGATAACGATAATGATAATAATGATAATGATAACAACCACAATAATAATAATAATAATAATAATAATAATAATGATAATAATAATAATAATAATAATAATAATAATAATAATAATAATAATAATAATAATAATAATAATAATAATAATAATAATAATAATGATTGTGTTGTTGCTTTGTTTTTTCTTATATCATTACTGTTATAAAATGCATAAAGCACTGCCTGTGATATTAACATACTCAGAAATAACTGCGAGCAACAAAATGCAGGCCGGCCTGCACTTCAAAACTCCTGGCCTATGGGTTAATCGGTCATAGCTGCAAATGGGTCAAGAAAACCCTTGTAATCATATTGTCGCATGTTTGAGTTGTTAGAATCCTATGACATTCTTGATTATTTTATAAACTACATGATGGAAATGGAATTTAATTTAATTTTTTTTTTTAAATAAAACACAGACCTGGCATTGAATATATACACTGTATGCAAACTGAAGCGACATGGGTAGCTTCACTTTGAATAGAAATACATATCAGTCAAAAGTTTGTGGGTGACTTTAGATCTGAAGGCACAGCTTTATAACACGCCATATGATTTTAACTTTGCAGTGGCCCAACTTGACAAGGTGGATCCACATGAAACTTATAACGGAAATGTTATTTTCCAAAGAAGTAAACAGCGAACTTTCTGCCTGAACGATAATCTACCGACTGTACGATGACATTTAATTTTCAAAATTCCGTGTCTGTTTGGCGTTTATGGTTGCATGTGACAAGGTTCTCGAACACCTGCCAAGCTCCGTAGGTTTTCTTACCGTACTCCGGTTTCCTCGTGCAAGAAGTTAAGGATAGTTGGGCTAAGAACCGCCAACTGGACCCTGTGGGAAGACAGTCTTTGACTGAAAAGGCTATCCAGTAAAAAGAATTATTATTATTATTATTATTATTATTATTATTATTATTATTATTATTATTATTATTGTTGTTGTTGTTATTATTATTATTATTATTATTATTATTATTAGCAGCAGCAGCAGCAGTAGTAGTAGTAGTAGTAGTAGTAGTAGTAGCAGTGGTAGCAGTAGTAGTACTTTTTATTCAGGGCAAAAGCAAATTCTAGATGAATAAAATGCTGCTCATTGATCCCATTCTAAATTGCTAGCAGCCTTCCATGCAAAATGGGTCATGTTATATTTGACATTGTGCAGATTTTACTTATAGTGGGAAGATAAGTGTTAGATGATACTAAGTCCTGGAAAACAGTACCTTATTCGATATTGATGCAACAAATCAGTTATTCTCTGCAATTGTATCACAGTTTGTGAGTTTATTATTCCTGTCTAAACAGTGTTTCACTGTTAGCCAAAAGTCTATAATTTTGACAAGAGCAACATCTTTCATAAAGTAATTGCATTGCACTTAAGAAAGACGCAGAACTTGAATGCATTATAGAAGGTTAAAAAAGCTCTGGGTTCTTTGTAGTTTTCACCACGAATTTATTGCTTAGATCCCTTTGCCTGTTAAACATAGTTACAAGCTTACATGCACGTCATTGACTGCTCACCATTTGAACTGCATCTCATCACGGCCATCAAGAATGATCATTATTAGTATATTTTATTGATTTCTCGACTGATGATGGTGTTGTCAAGCATTTTTGTACAGTGATCGATAGATATCTGATTTTGTAAATGAAAAATTACAACAGCTGACATTAGTAATAATTAGTAAGGGTAAGGGTGAGTTAGTTGTAAATGCAATTGAAAACATGTGTTTTCGCTTTGCCATGGTGCACCTTTTGAGTGCAATGCAGCAGTTACATCGCTAATGTCACTCAAGATGTCTCGTATAGTGCATCCGCCCAAACTAAAGAAAACATGCAGTCTCACTTTGATTATGCAGAAAATGTCCATTATTGAATTGATCACCAAAACAGCATTTCACAAAATTGTTTTAATCTGAGCATTTCTAAATATATTCAGAGGGAGTACATTTGGTACCATGCGGTCGGTTCTCGCGAATCCTACTGGGAAGTGATAACTTGTCTTGTTAGCAAGTTTCCGTCCGGAAACGTACTTTTCTTTTAGCCTCAAATTTTGTCATAAACTTGTGAAATATCGCGTTTCCCATTTCTACCGTTTTATTCCCAAATGGGTCAAAGGTAAAATTCGTACATACCAAACTTTTGATATTAACATTTAAAAGTTTGTATATCTGAGTTTTATCTGGCCTGAAGAAACGTAAATTTCCATTGAAACTTGCAAAAACGACACGTTTTCATGTATACTTATGAAACATTAAATTCAAAAGACCTCTCCGGGAGCGCCCAGCCAGTAACTTAAAACCTGTGTCCATTGCAAGAATATCTTAGAATAAAAGGTACACTGAGCAGGAAAAGTAAAATTTGCACTTGATATGATGACAAAAGTGTGGCCCAAACACTCGCAAAGTTCAATGTTTTGGTAAAGTTTTTGTTAAATACTCTTGGGAGCTTCGGGCCAGTTCCCCTGCCAAGATCCTCCTCCAGTTCGGTTACTATACGGTATTTCGAAGAGAAACCTGGTGACGGGCCATGGAAATCAAACAAATAGAATCTTATATCTCTAATATCAGAGATAAAATTATCTTTGGATGCGCTATCCAACCAAAACTAAAAACAAAAGACCTTGTGCGAGGAGCATTCTGCCAGTTTGAGCAATAACCCTGCCTTAGAAATGTTACAGATGTATCAAATTGTGCACAGAGCTCGTCTACATACATGTAACTAATGTCCAAAGACCTAATCCCAGGCTTTATTGACTGGTGCCTGGCAGGGCTCGAAATTAAGAATACCTTTGCATCAAGTCAAGAATATCACCCTTTATTTCATATGAATATTTATAACAGTAAGTCTATATGAGTAGGCAACCAACATTCACGCATATGAGCATACTATATAAGAGCTATTTCGTCTTTCATATCGCAAAACTGTCTAGCTGTCAATTGATTTTACAGTGGGAAAAGTCGGGTGTGAGTGCATGGCTTCCTCACGCTGATCAATATAAGGTGTAATTGACAGTTACAAACATGTCATACGAAATAAAGTCAACTGGACGGCATGTGTGTAACATACGTTACGTGGTCTATCGCATGGCAAAGAAAAACATTTGAGGAACCTAAGTATCAGAAAAGCTTCAATTTTATCCCAACCTTCAACTAGGAGGCCCTACAAAGAAAACTGATATTGCTGTAGGAATTGTGTGACAGCTTGAATTCGTAAAACCACAAAGAGGTTCAGTATCATAATGGTAAAGAAAGATGAAAGTCACGCTGATGGTCAAATGGGCTCCCTTGGGTAAATCATGCGGTTCATATGTATGTATAATAGACGAGCGACTATGCTTTTAACAATCTGTCCCGAACCATTGACCCAACTACAATGCCATTTTCTTAACCTTAAGCGACTCAATATAAAAATGAAAACTACGGAATGTTGGGAAAGGCAGTGAATTCAAGCACAAAAAGTATACATGTGCTTGCTTTTGATACCGTCAGTCATTGTTATTTTAGAACTGACGTCTAGACCGGCAGGAAACGTCAGGCATTCAGTCTCCTGCAGACTATATTGTATAAAACTTGATGTCATGTGCATAAAATGGCCCAAGTGGTTGCCTAGATTTGTGGAATGCTTGGTACTTACGATGCCCTATGTTTCACACCATATCAATCCATTTATTCCTTCCCTTGATAGAATGGCCAAGGCAGTGGTCAGTGTGTTTTCCTTTCGACATACTTGGCAGATCTTGCTTTGGAAAGCAGCAGCGGCTTTGCGGGGGCAATACTAACCCACTGACTCTGGACTGGGGATATTGGTGCTTAAATGGAGGCCATTTTTTAATATGAAATTACCAAACCACGTCGTGGTGTATATACGAAAATAAAGAAACAAACAAGTAAATAAGGACTGATATCAAATAATAAGGGAAATAGAATTTGTATCACACTATAAGCCACATTATATTTTAACATTGAGTCAAATGTTTTCTGTGATAGACCATCGGTGCTATCAGGGCATAATGGGTTAAGATATTTATTTCAACAATAATTAGTGTCATTTATTATTTGACAACTAAACACAGAACTGCCTTAAAATGTCAACACATATATTATCTCTCATTTCTTAAAATTTTAGTTAATGTACGATAAACTTTTAGGATTGCAAGGAGGAAAAAATTTGAATTTTAATGTATATTGACAAGGCAGAAGTTTTGTATAGACTCATTCACATGTTTCTTCACATTGACTTGTTCTTATCGATAAATCTTTCACAGCAAATTATTCATTAACTCACTCATTGATCACTGATGTAAATATACATTCTGATATAGTAAACTATTTCGACTTTGGCTACGTATCATATCACGAACTTAAGGGGCCGCCTGCAAAGCTATTTTGCAGTATAAATTCTAGAAGATCCAGAATTGTTTTTTTTTTGCAGAATATGAATGATTAGGTACTAATCTACAATACGGCAGAATGTTGAATTTTAAAAATGTCAATTTTTATGAGAATTTTGGAGCTAGAGAAAGCATGGTTTTTGGCCAAACACCCACATGGTTTTGTATTCACAACAGAATGTAAAGTCAGACTTGGAGGTCTGCTGGGCAATGGGAAGTGATCAAGCTGCTCATATGTTGGGGAGAACAATGGGGCCAGTGGGCTAGAGAGAGCAGAATGGACCGGTGGGCTGGGGAGAGAACAATGGGCACTACTAATCTGTTATTACAGCAACAGAACCAGCTATTAGGAAACCAAATCTTCGTGATCTTGTCCTGGAAAAACTTCAAAGATTCCTTTTTAAAACATAGATTTAAAAGGTATATTTTCATGACAACACATCAAAAGTAAAGTATTATAAGAGTACTTCTCACAAGACAAGTATCAATCAGAGAGAGTGAGTACATTTTCCACAGTGTCCAGTTTACCGCTGTCAGAGAGCCAATTAGACCTAAATTGCATTTTCTCACAATTATAATTTTCGTCAGACTTCTCAGAGGTTTTCAACAGATTGCTCTTAAAAAGTTTAACCGATTTCGATGAAATGAAAAATTCTTGAAAATATACATTCTTGCCTAGGAAAGATATGTGGCGTTTGTAGGTATATTTGAATTTTTGTCATTTTTTTTTCAAAGTGGAAAATTAAAACAATGCCTCTTTGCAAATTTAAAAAAATTCGTTCCTTTTGCCTTTAAAGAAACAACCAGAAGACGTTCCTTGACATTATATCAAGGTTTTATCCCACCAACGTTGAAGATTTTATGTTAAATATTATGGTTTGTAGCCCAGAAAACCCCTGAAGTGAACCTTTTTATAATATATTGCCTATCACCTCAAATAACGAAAAAATGATGATTGTTTCTTCACATAATGAAAATATAGATTAATACCTAAAAGAAAATGAATGGCGGTGGTGGTGGTGGGGTGGGGGGGGGGGGGGGCGGCGGAAATGGCAATATTTTAAAAAGGAGAGTAGAAAAAGATACCGCGACGCTATATATGCTGAGCTTTATAGATGGCCCCTTAAAACTGTTCCAACAAAGGTGTTTGTGTCAATATCGTCAAATATTGGCATCGAATAATATTTTGTAAAGTTGTTGGCACCAGAAAATTAATTTCGCTTCATGCATGTCAAGTTGTCTGCAAATCACATACCAAAAAGCACGATCAGTTCTTACGGTATTGAATGCACACATAGAATTGCTTGAGATTGAACTATATGTGGCCGCCTTCCAAATTGTTTCATCTCCACTCCATGCAGCGTACAATGACTTTGTCTTAGTCATGCTAACAACTTCACAGGACCAGCAGAAACTCGACAGGAATGATTTCAATCAGTAAATTGTCGGACTATCTCAGATTTTTTTCTTCTAAACCTATATCAGAACCAGTTTTCAATAAAAAAAAATATAACATCGCTGAGATCTGCAGTTTATATACCTCAGCCATAGCCACGTTTACTTTTCAAACAATATGTTAAAAGAGCGACATTTCTTGACATGAAAAGCCTACAAGCTATTTATATAATATTCATGCTTCAGTACAAAGTGTAAATATTTACATAATATTACAGGGCTCCATCTTATAAATTTTGACGAAACATATTTCCAATGAAAGTGCTGTATTATATCAACTGTTCAAGATGAAGTTTGATCTTTCACAAATTCAAATGATGACACTACAATGCTTCATATGGTATCATTTGCGGTGACCTATAGCAGGTGCCAGTGATTGGCGATCAATGTTGGTAAACTGCTGCGATCTGCAGGATCGCCGCACTTCGCCACAAATCGGCACCATCCACCACGAGCTGAGTCCGCCTCTTTGGCAAATAAAACGTGAGTCGATCAAAAGCGAAGAGAGTTTTAATATGGGCAAAAGTCTGTATATGCGGACCAATATTAGAGTCAGCCGGTGAAAGAAGTTACGGGGTGCCTGTTTTTTTAACGTTACCATGAAAACTCAATATGCGATGCGCTGTGTGACAGTTAAAGATCACAGCAATACAAGTCATAGAAGTCGCATATGGATCGTATGTAGTACGTCTTTTAACATCCATCTGTGACGTCAATCTAGGCCTGTTGTTGGATCTTGTCATTAATATTTTCGAATGAAGAGATTGACGTCACAGATGAATTTTAAGTCGGTTAATCACCTCGGATCAGCGTCATTTGTAGAATAGAATGATCATTATTTTCTAAGAATGACGGGCTCCTCGGTAACTAACCTATACGTAATTGAATATACCAAAGCAATAGTAACAAATAATTCTAAACTGGAACTGAATGACGCTTACTGGCAAGTAATAATTTCATGAACCGATGTGAGTAGCATATGTTTGGTAACCATTAAACTAAATTTATGCGATCCTGCGGCACACATTAAATCAATGTTACTAATATGGTAATATGCTTTAGGAACAGTCCACACAAGTGATTCTGGAATTGTGGTTTTGACTGTTGTGGGGCAAACCTTTTCAAGTCTGGCTGTCAGCCACTTTTACAGAGAAAGTCTGGAGAGTACCTGAATCAAATCTTAAAGTGATTTTTCAAATGAGATGTTCTTAGTTTCAAAACCATCTTTTTCATACATACACTTGATTATATTCGATTCTTAAGCGTGCATTCTCTTACATAGAAAATAAATTATAATACACAAGATGTAATCTCAACCAAAGATGTTTGTATTCCAATTTAGTTTCAATCGTACAGTCTATAATTTGCCTGAATTTATTGACTGGATTATATTCGTTACCAAAACACCGGTTTCCTTCATGGGACGCTAATCGTGGTATTTGTACGAAATTGTCTTCTGTCTAAGACAACCATAACCCTTTTCTGCTCAAACGGCCGACCAGGACTGGGTTAATGTTAAGTCTATTGCATTGTAACAGATAGATGCGACTGTTCATTGTTCTTTTCACGTCGGAAAGAGGGTAAGACGAATGTAGTTCTCGAATATACTAATCAGCCACTAATACTCGGGATAAAGTATTCTATGGGTATACAATGAAAACCCTAAAACAGGTCACCTAGAATACAAACATAACGACTTTACGTTCTGCCGCTCAGCCAATATTGAAAATAATTGTCAGCATTCAGTAATGTGCCAGGTGACATTGCTGAACTGTAGTACATGGGTTTATTTTTCACATAGGAACTGTATGTCTACAGACGTATGGAAATATTTGAACTCCAGAGCATCGACCCTCCCAGTGTCCAAATATTTTCAAGTGGAGTTATTATCAGACAGTGAGTTCCGAGTGTAAAAAAAAAAATCATACACCTGTGGGTATGTTAATCATGAAAAGAATTCGAAAAATTGTGGAACACATCAAGTATTCAATGGACGTGAACTGTCACATTTGAAATCTGGAAGACAAGTGATTGACTCATTGTCAGTTTTTTTATCCCAAGTCCCGGGTTATGCAAGTACTAGCTCACACTATCAATTAAAACTGCCTCGGGCTGACACTGTGCTATTTATACTGTAAATACATATAAATTATAGGTCGGTTGCTGACATTTATCTGTAGTATGGACGTCAACCAGTGAGGGCATGATAATTACAAGACCAAGGTGCTGTCACCTGGTGATCGCTTACCATCAAAACCAAATGCAAGGGTCTCTTGTTTCCTGTAAACTGATTTGATAGCGAATTACCTTCAGGGCATGATGTATTCTTAAATCCTTATCACACGTGTGTCTCAAATTCAAGCACATGTTAATGCGCTTAACAGCTGAAAATACACATAAACACACAGATACGTGGATACACAGCCGTAATGACGACATTCCTCGTTTGGCCAAGCGGCGAAAGGGGCTAAATACTGTTTTTGCTATGGGTAAAGTAGGATCATCAACATGATATGGATAACCCTAAACACTAAAAACATTGCTCATACGATTTTAGCAGACGCAAAAGTTTATCTGATAGGACATATTTACCATTTATGCTCCATCCAGAGGAAATTTTCAGAGACGGAGATTACTTGAAAAGGATGTTTCGTCACAGATATAATATATACCCATACAGGCATATGTGTGTGTGTGTGTGTGTGTGTGTGTGTGTGTGTGTGTGTGTGTGTGTGTGTTTCACAGTCAATGAAAACTGTCTATGCATATTAACAGTTTTCATGCAATTTTCCTTTAGATGGACAACTGCCGCGATTTAAATCAAACTGGTTAAAAATGCCAGGAAATACCAAATACTACATACAGTGAATGAAACTCCATAATATGTTTTGACAGTTGTCCAACCAGGACTGGAGACCTGTATAATAGGCTGCATAGTCTTTGAAGAAACAAAAAAATGACTAAATGAATAAAAATAAACAAAGTTATGTTCGGTCAGTGATATATATATAAAGTTTGACTAGATTATTCAACGTGGTTTTGTGTCTAGATATGGTATAATGCGCACCACTTTGCAGGAGAAAATAATATACCGTTAACACATACAGTTTGAAATTAATGTTTGCTCTCCGACCATAAAGTGGCCGTTCATACATCTTGATCACCAATTATTTCCCGCTCAAAACTTTAAAGAGATGTAGATCATTACGTAAAAATGAAAACTGCCCACCTGTATTGTCTGGAAGATAATAGTCTAAAGTACCAACAGCTATATTTGTCACTGATGATCTTTATAATTGTTTAATCAACGGCAAGGCAATTGAGGATCGTGACTGCTAATGGTCCGTGATAAAAAAGGAAGCAAAATCACAGCAAGCAAAATTAGGCAGGTTCGTGAGACACTTGTAAGCAGTGTTTCTTGCTTTTCAATGATTGTGAAATGTGAGCCATTTGTTGTGGCCGATGATACGTTCTCTTTTCTTCTCTACATGTAATCTGTAATTACAGTAAGTCTGGATTTAGTCTTTGCTGTTTATGTATACGATACAGCACTGGAACATTAGCATAATGGTGATGAAATGATGATGATGATGATGATGATGATGATGATGATGATGATGATGATGATGATGATGATGATGATGATAATGATCGTGTTACAATGTTGAACACTCCTATTTTTCTGCTAAAGTAGACCCAACCATGTTCTAAAACTAAATTATATACTTATGCTGTAGCCGTGAACAAAACGAAAAAAAAAGACAAAAAAACCGGGAACTGTTGTTTTATATATATTGATCTGACAATTATAAATGAATTCACAGTTTAAAGAACAGGCAGGACGGCTTTCAGGTAGGGTTGTGTGTCTGTCTCTGTATGGGCTCCACTTGGTCTGCCATCACTCACTCTAGGCTGCAACAAAGCGCAGTATCAGAAAAGGGAAAGTATATATTTAAGGCTTCAACCTCTTTGATTTATTTGAGAAAATAAATCCGCACATTTCTTGCTGAATCAAATTTGGACTTTGAATTCCCACGTCTTCCATCTGCCAAAGTAAAGATGAATTTAATTCAGAGATTTACTGTGAAACCACACAACAACAAGAAGAAACAACAAAAATATATGTACAACATAATACACATCATTCATGCACCCATAACACTCCGACAAATCTTCATTTCTTTGGCTGATTACCGACCTACAATGGAGCTTGGCTACAGCTCATAATATGTATACAATACTTTGGCCGTTCCTATACCAATTCAAAAAGTACATTGAACATGGAGCACCGCTGGCTACCGTACGTACATCATCTCAATCTGGTACTGCCTTTCCACAGGAACTGCAAATTTCACGTGCATATATCAACACCTTTGCACGTCCGTACCGGCCAGCCACAGGTATGAAACTGACCAAGATTCCATTTCTGGCCTTCTATTTATTACAGACAGGGGGATTACTTACCCCTGCTCTGAACACTTTTTACTTAGTGACCCGACCTCACCTAACCAATCAGATCCAGGTGTTCACATAATCCACTTATGCCATGCACGTGCACGTGGAAATGCAGGTATATTAACTCTATTCACTCTTTTACTTCCGGTTTAAGATAAATGTTACGGAAAATCGTGATAATAAATGGTATATTCATATCTTACTAATTACATTTTTAACTCATTTTAGTTTATACGTTTATAACCATTACATACATATATATATATATATATATATATATATATATATATATATATATATAAATATAATAGATTATTCACATACACAACAATTGATAATTATGAGAATAATAATAATAATAATAATAATAATAATAATAATAACAATAACAACAACAACAATAATAATAATAATGATAATGATAATAATGATAATGATGATGATAATAATAATGATGATAATAATAATAATAATAATAATAATAATAATAATAATAATAATAATAATAATAATAATAATAATAATAATAATAATAATAATAATAATAATAACCCATCAAAAAGTCCGAGGCAGCTTTCCGTGCAGCGTTTGCCTACAAATAACAAAAACTACAAATGAGATGAAGCGCCTTGCAGCAATTCAGCTAAATACATGATCATTGGCCTACGGCTTCACAAAGATCTTGCGATAAGTAAGTTCTGTATTGCAAACCTTTAAACAGCATGGAAATCTAAGACGATACCTCTGCCTACCATGTAACTGGCCATTTTTTTTTGCTGATAACACACTATGATTTCCTAACCAAATAAATAGGCTGAATCATGTTTCAGAATGAGACCGGGAGAGAATTACAGAAAGAGACAACGACAGAAAGACAGAGTTTCTCCTTCATCCTCTCTCCATCTTACTATCTTGGATAGAGACTGATTCAGCAGCATTCCTTGCTGCAGGCTGGGCGTAGAATAGAAAAAATCTTTTACAAGATTATGATATTTTGATTGGCCTTATCTGCATATCTACTGATTTTTATTTAACTTGTACTTCATTTATGAAATCAGAGGAAATGATTGGAGTACACGGTGGGTCGGTTTTAGTAGACTTAAACATCGTTTCGGTGCCATTGAATGAGACTTACGCGTTTGTTATGTGCCTCTCTAAAGTTTGCTTCCTGTCCCCTCTCAGTCATTATTTTGTTCCCATGATTTTGTATTGTAAAATTGCAGTCCAGATTTTTAATCCTCTAGTGTTTGTCTTTTTGGCCACGTATTAGATATTCAACATTAGAGATGACATAATATGGCATCGAAAGCGCACTGGTCTTGCATGTACTTCTTGATAAGAATTACAATCACGCTATCCTGTGAAAATGAGCATTTTCTTCTTAAAAACAAGACTGAAGACGTTTGAGACGTTTGTCAGACGTTAGTATCGGAGGTGGGGGTTCGAATCTCGGAAATACATATATATTACGATTAATTTGCATTAATAACGATGTTGTTTTAAATATTAATGCAGGTACAACTGTAAAGGGAAATTTAATTTCTTCAATGGCGAACATATTTTGAATATTGATTTAGGTGAAATTATCCTGTAGAAAAATATGAGATACACCACATAATGCGTCAATGCCTTAGATGTCGTCTATATCAAAATGGTTCAATATGAAAATATAAAACAGATTATAAAGCTGGGATCTTCTCTTTCAGTTAATCAAGAAGGGTATGTTTGTCACGAATGCGACATGTTATGAAACGTTACCACTCAAACCGTGAACAGTTTAAAACACAGTTGCTGTCACTCAAATGGGCTGCACAAAGTACGCGAGTTAGCCTGCATCACACATTAACTGTTCAATACTTATAATTGAGTCTGTTCGCTGGATCAAAAATGTCCAAGTCACATTGCCTGGACAACATTGCTATATGACAGACACGTCTGCTCCGTGGGGTACACATCTAGCTATTCTCAGCCCTCCGTTCCACGCTGGCTCAACAATTAGACCAGTTGAAACTTACAAAACAACATCTTATGCAATTGTATTGGTGTCTTTTTGTCCAGAACCACTTCCTAGTAGTCATTACTCTATTCCGCAGTCCGAGCTCATTACTCTCCATAAGCTAACCTGTCACTGTCTAACCTTTATAAATATGGACGTACTATTGTTCATATTGGACACGTTCCTCTGTAGAATTTTGTCATCGGCTGCATTAGCCCAAATAAATGAAAGAGTCTTCAGCGGGTACCTACTCAGAGCATGTTCTGCAGCCTGTACCCGTATATGTCTCTTTGAGTAACGGCTCTTTGTTTAGGCTAAATATTAAGCAAAGAAAAATTATCAAATCCACATAATGATGAATACATATGAACGTGACAAATGATGAACTAGCTAAATAAGTGAAGTTTTGCTAATAAATGCAGAGCTGCAATATGAATGCAGAATACCTATCAAACCAAACATAATTACTAAATTGTATAGAAGTTCAGACATGAATAAAGCGACTTACCCCTTAACCAGTATGTATCCTTTCTAGCTGGATAGGACATATTAGTCCAACCACTTGCCAGTGTATAACTGAGGTAGAAACTAACTGCGGTTTTATATTCAACCGCAATGATTACAAAATAAACAGTTACAGCCAGACACCTGTATAAACCTGGGAAATTCCAAACAAATACCGTAACAAATGGACATCCTTAACCAGAAATGAAAAACAAACTCCATGATGACACCTACTCCTCACAATGAAAGTCTCCAAGAAATTAAAATGATTACAGAAGAAACAGTTACAGCCAAACACCTGCATAAACCTGAGGAATTCCTAACAAGTACGGTAACAAATGGACATCCTGTACCAGAAATGAAAAACAAACTCCATGATGACACCTACCCCTCACAATGAAATTCTCCAAGAAATCAAGTTCTATTTGGTTGTAAACCCTTAGTTTATGTTTCAAAAGACTGAATCAAATTTGTAATAATTGAGGAAATCCTGGCAATCTCATGCCAAGTGCTAGAGACAGACTATGACCGACTCCCGGCCCTGTAGTTAATGTTTCAAAAGAATGACTCAAGTTTGTGACAATTGAGTAAATACGGCCAATTTATGGCCAAGTGCTCAGGACAGCCTATGTCTGACTCCCGGCCCTGGTGTGGGGCAGCCGAATTGAGTGCTTTTGTTTTACATTGAGTGATTGTACACGTACCTGTAAGCCTAAAATGTCAGAAAGGTAAATTCTAAAATATTAGGATGCCAACATGTACAAAATTAAGTAGCAAAACAGGCAAGTCTGAAATCTTTAAAATTATTGAAACTATATTTTTAACAGTCTCTGGATAGTCACAGCAAAATTTGCAGACGTAATTAATCAAAAATGCAGGCTTGAATCCTCTTGACTCAAGTGTGTTGTAAATAAATTTGGTTCTGGATGTAAAGTCCTGAACTTTAGAACAAATACTACCCAATCTCAGCAATTATGACAAAAATGTAATATATCCAACAGTTTAAAATATTACTGTCATTGGAAAGATAATTGAGCACTTCAAAGTTAAACTCATCATTTTTGTGATAGGCTTCAATGCCAAATCTGTCATTTGAGACCCGAATATCAAAATACAGGAACACATCTCAGAAATCATCTGAATTGTTACCTTCCAGAGGGAAATCTTTTGGGTGAATTTCTTCAGGAATGTCGTAAACTTTCGCAAATTTACACTAGCAATGTCATTAATATACCTTGCATTGTTTGATAATTTTGAAGCCAAATGAAAATCTTTTTTTCATCCGTTTATCCAGGCACTTAAATTCAAGCCAGGTTAAATATAAATCAGCGGGTAACAAGGAGCAGGCGCTGCCAATGGAATGCCTTTTATTTGTTGAAACACCAATGGTCCAAATTGAACAAAAAGTATTATCCAAAAGAAATTTTATAGCATCTATGAAAGTTACAATAGTATAAGATTCAATGCTACTCTTTGAATATTTATTGTGTGACCAACACGCTTTCTTTAAATATGGATTATCAGACAAGACACAAGCGTACACCTCATGTCAGGGACTATTTTCTTAAATGGAATGCGCAGAAGCACACAATTAAAATCATCCTCCAAAGCTGACTAGCAATCCAAACTAAATCAACTTCAGTCCAGTTTATCACTTTCAATGGTTGCAAATACAATTTTACTTCTAAGCTCTTACATGGCAGATTAACAAAATAAATAGATCAACATTCAGGCATGCAGGTGTTGACAATAGTTCATAATTAGACGAGGTCAGTTATATCTTACTCAAGAAACACAGAATACAAATTAGTTAGCGACACTAAAGGGCCTAGAGTTGAATTTAGATGCCAAAATAAGACGTATTTACCTAACTCTCCTGTTTCCAGTATGAGCGGGTCTCTAAGATTGCATGCTTGACAACAACATTGCATCCCCCCTGTGTAGTAAACAACTTAGATTGCATAGCTGGCGACAAAAGCACAAAAGAGGAATTGGTTCCAGTATGAAAAAAAAGCACAGCTGCCCAACAAAATCAGTTCAATGATTATATGAACAATTTAATTTGACTTCAAGGCTACATGCCTACAGTCAAACTTAGTTTCACATGTTGTACAGATTTAGGCTCGTTGCCTGCGTATTGCCTGCATGATCGACTTTTCATTCAACACAGCAACTGACATTGAGCATATTAAAAGTCAATTTCATTAAACTTAGAAACAATTAAACTCATGTGGTTTTTACAATGCGTTTGCAATCGAAACTTATACCTTGCGTCACTTGTGTATACGTTTAACCCTTTTTGGGCCATGTATGATGCCAGCTTGACCAAGAGGAAAAGGTTATGATAAGTATCATTTAACTTTGGAAGGTGATTTTCATATTCCATTCAAATCATCTGCAACATAAGAAAACAAAAACTTAAAGATGTCGTTTAAATTACAGTTTTGACATATTAATGGTGTTGATTTTATTTCATTATCATTGATTATTAATCGCTTTTAGCATGGAAGTGTTAATCGGTTCATTCCTGCCTCAATGGAAAGCCTACCAACAATATAAACTGTGTAAACTTGTCGCCAAATTTACAATTGGTTCCTTGATTTAAACGTTTTTTTATTGATCAAATAAATCAAAAGTAACATACCATATAATTACATCTGCAGTTGGTGAAAAGAGCAAAGCCCAATTGGAATCATTCTTGCGAGGAATGACAACATATATTGGACGAAATTAGACAAATAACAATAAGACAAACACAATGACGTAACAGATCGTGAGGCCATGTAATTTCATATAATATTAAGCCTGAAAAGATGTATCACAAGCTAGCAACGTCACAGAATCCGATATGTGTTCGTTTTGGCATTAAAGTAACCTATATCTGCTGGTCTTTAGCCGCCTGTTTCGGGAATGAACTCATGTAGTGCTGAGAAAAATCACAAAAGGTTCTTAAAGAGAACATTCGGAGAAACTGAATAAAACTGTCTATAATGTGAAAGGAGCACACAAGGAATCGTGATATCTGAAAAGCATAACTAGGACAGATAAAGAAGTAATACCGAACATCGTCACTAGATATGCCACTAACACATAAACATGATAGATGTGTATCTTCCAAGGCCATCTTAAACAAGTGAGAAGTTAATTAACTAGCACCTAGCCCAAGGCGGGCGCGTTGAACTGCGAAAAATATGTTGCCAAAACTCTATAATTCAGACAATTTGATACATCTGACAACTGGCTTCATTCTCTTTTATTTGAATATTTTGGTTTATGCTTAATTTATATTTTCTAGAGGTAACTGGTTCCAAAGCTTGGTCTAGAGAATAAAAGAATTATCAAAGAGTTCAATGCAAGCACGGAAATGAGGTAAATTAAATTCCTGACGAGTATGATATGTTTGTTAGCCGCAGCAGAAGCAGCAAGAAGAATCGACCACAATTCATCAGGAACGAGCCTGTCAAAAAGTTTATACATCAGTGTCGACTTTGATATTTCTCTGCGTTTGGCTAGAGTTGACCATCCGGTTTCTTTGTATAGCCTAGCATTGCTCGTTGCATGCATTACATCGGCAACGATACGAGCAGCATTTAATTGAACGTTTTCTAGGTTTTCTTCTTCAAATACCGTATACACACTCCACACCTGACAACTATATTCCTGAAACTGCCTGGCCAAATTAGATAGTTTCCAGCGTTTTTCTGTCTATTCTAAATTTCAAGTTTTTCATAATGTTAATCAGTTTACAAGATTTGTTGGAAATTTCACTAATGTTATTGAACAATCTTAAATCGAAGCGTATTGTAATTCCAAGATGTTTGTGATGGGGAACATTTGCAATACATGACCTCGAAAATGAATAGGTGGATGGTTATTTTAGTTTGTCTTACGACAGATGAGCATGGAGTCAGTTTTTAGAGCATTACAGGTTACAAAACAATATTCGGACCATTGATAAACTTCAGCAGGATCCAAATTCATAATTTCAGGGGCTGTAACGGGATTATCAATATTCAAGTACACAGAGGCGTCATCAGCGAACGATTTTATGTTAGAACCAACAAGATCAACCATATCGTTGATAAAATAAGGAACATAAGACGCCCAAGCAAACCTTGAGGCACTGCACTACAAATTTTACCCCAACCTGAGGATTGGCCTTTAATAACTACGCGTTGGTAATGATTCTTTAGCTAATCCAAAAACCAATCATGAAGATTTCCCTCAATACCTGCTCTCTTTAACTTGTACAAAAGGCCAGAATGCCAAACTTTGTCAACAGCTTTAAATTACTAATATAACAAAATGGGTACTTCCGTTTGTTGATCCACGGCTAAACATAATTCATGATAGAAAAGGAGCAACTGATTGACCGTCGGGTCGCCCTGTATGAAACCAGATTGATGAGCAGAGATAACAATGTTGTCAGGAAAAAAACTAAATACGTGTTTAAAACTATCTTTTCGAGTACTTTTCAAACACAGCTGAGTAGAGACGCGCGCCCGTAATTATTACATAAATTCTCAGGGCCTTTTAAATAAAGTGGAGAAACATTTGCTCTTTTCAACGCTGAATGGAACTGTCTATCAGAAAGTGATAAGTTAAAATAATCTAGCACGTGAGGGGGAGATAACAGGTGCGGCTTCTTTGGGCAATTTTGCCCTAACGCTATCAGGACGAGAAGCTTTAGTTGTGTCAAGACCTAAAAGCACATCAAGAACTTTTGTCTCCTGTACAGTGAGTGAGTCAAGAGTAGAAACAACAGGATCAGTATGTTTGGGTAAAGTGGCCGTTGCAGAATCAACGTTTCAATCTGCTAGAAAGCAAGAATTAAACATGTCCGCTTGTGACATGAAATCAGAAATGTGCTGACCATCAGGTATGAGAGAGGGAACAGTTAAAGACCAATTTCAGTTCAAAACATCTTTAACTGTACGCCACTAAATTTTGGTTTTCTTCGAAGGATTGTTGAGATCCCCACAAAGCTTAGTATTGTACTCACCTTCAGCAATTTTAAGCTTTTGTACATGGTTTTGAAATGGACAGAAAAGGGTCCATGCATGGGAATTGAAATTATGACGTTAAGCTTTGAAAAAAAATTCCTTCTAACATGGCGTCTAAGTAAACGCAGGCAGGAGTTGTACCGTGGTAAATCATGTGATCTAACCAATAATTTTGTATTGGATTGATTGTTCAGCAGTTTCCACGAACATTGTGGACCGGGAATTACAACATAAATCAACATCTTCAGAAACAAAACATGAATTCTAGTCCACATTTTGACAGGATGTTCTGAAAACCTCAAAGCGTGCGCTGCCATTGTCCCGAATGCGTCTTTTGAATGTGTGACCTCTCTTTTTCTGAAACAGTAGGATAGCACCTACAACAGAATGGTAGCAGTTTGAAATTGGAGGCAGCACATAGCTCTCACATACATAGTTAGGAATGTAAATAGATATGATCTGATTTAAACATGTAGCTGAATGGTCGGTAAACGTGTGGGCTCATTTACATGTACAGTAAGAAGATAAATACTGGCAACTTGATCAAGCTTCAGGCCTGATGGCGTTTGAAAATCGCAATGTAATTCTCCGTCAAGACAATATTAAAAATACCTGTGAATTTCGCCAGGTCAAACTTTCTTGAAGCCTACCCGCAAAAGAAACCGGGGAATGGGCGGCCTATACACGACAGCAAAAAAAAAGTTTTATGAAGTCTAATCTCACACCGTAAAATCTCCAGATCAAGTAACTCAAGATCTAGTTTTTGAGTGACGTTGCTAGAATTTAGTTACATTACCCGCTGAAGACCCTTTAATTTATTTGGGCTGATACAGCCTATGTCAAAATTTTACAGAGGAACGTGTGCAATATAGACAATAGTAATTCCATATGTATACAGGTTAGACAGGGACAGGTTAGCTTATGGAGAGTAAAGAGTTCGAACTGCGGAATAGGATATTGACTACTAGGAAGTGGTTCTGGGCAAAAAGACACAAATACAATACAGTGCAACACCACCGCCTTTCGCATTAGCTGATCTTCTGTGATAAACATCATAAAAGTAAGCTAAAGAATTTTGAAAAAAGGAACTTTCCGAGACAGAGAAATCATGTCAAATTCCTGGGCGATGTCTTTAAGGATACACCGCAATTTATCTGGTAACAGCCTCCATACATTTAAAGGGCAAAATGAAATGTCTTTAGTGTGCCGTACAGGGCCTGGGTTTTTATGAACATCTCCCGCCAAGAGTATCAGTGGAAGATTAGTGAAATTGCATACGCAATGGCACACGATAAGACTTTGAACCTTAGTATCCACACCAGCTCTACACGTTAAATACAATAGCACATATTTTGCAGCAAATAATAAGCTACAACATATGAAGGTTTCCACCACAGTCATTGAGATATACACATTGTTCAAAATAGAGGCAGTGGAAACATGATAAAAAATAAATAACGACCAGAATTTTTTTCTGACTGCCCCAATGCTCAAGCACAAGAAATACATGTAACAACTTGACAAAAATGTAACACCATAATTTTAACAGGACATACCATACTTTGCATGTCAACAATGACAGTAGTCACAAATATGTTAAACAAATGCAGGAAATTGTGAAATAGAAGTAAACGCCAATGCCAAAACGCATAACGGAATATGTGTTGACACAAAACTCGCAACACAAAAGTTCAAGTGAAACAATATGGAAACAGAAGCCAAAGAATGAAGAGTGAAAACATAAAAAACAAGAACCATGGGAACATGATAAAGGTGAAAATGTAACTGGACGGTTTGTCTGGATATTCGTTTCAAACGTT
This sequence comes from Hermodice carunculata, assembly GCA_964020975.1. NCBI lineage: Eukaryota > Metazoa > Annelida > Polychaeta > Eunicida > Amphinomidae > Hermodice > Hermodice carunculata. Next base: position 33,266,283 of record OZ026624.1, read on the forward strand.
TTTGATGTTGCTAAAATGACAATATTTTAGCAAACAATACATGTGACAGGTGATCGTTGGTTGCGATTTCAAGACCTCAACGGTGTAACATGTAACATAGGTTAATAAATTACACGTTAATTTTGCTGAACATGTATCCAAATTAGTATGAAGTTATTCCATGTCAAAAAGGGCAAGGTAAGCACGTAAAAAAATAATCAGTCAATAACAAAGATAAAAGTAGGCACATAACAACCGCTGGCACAGCCAAAGTACATGTAGAAAGTGAAGCTGTCCAGGGAACATGTTGAACAGCGGTTCAGAGTGCCAGAACATTTACACACACACACAGATGCATTTTCTTTCTTCTGCTATCTAGATTGATTGGCACCTGGGACAAACAGCGAACAATGAACAACTCGATGCAAACCTCTCCTGTCTAGAGGAATACATGACAAAGTTTCAGGGTTGGCAGGTGACCACCATAATTAAAAAAACCCCAACAATTTCAATTCAACTAAAAATACGAAAGAAAATACCATGCTGCTCACACATAACGCACACGGTAGCATAACCATTCTGGTAACCTTCAAAAGTAATGATACAGTGGTGTCGCTGGCAAAAGAATACAATCATTTTTTCCCACAAACTCATAGCGTTGCACGTTTAACTTTTTCAGTCTGTGATAGTAGCTACAGAACTGCGTTGCTTATGAAAGACAGCGTATTTATCAAGTAACAATGTGCACAGTACACGCAATGAAGAGTACAGGATGAATCACATAACTTCCATTGCATGTGGAGAGAATATTGTCTGTTAATATTATTTATTGCTTATTGGTACTTATCCAAGTTCTTCTTCTAATGGACTTGAACAACTTTTCCCAATGAACTGTCTGCGTTCCAAGGGCTGACCTCGCGCAGGAAGGGACACGAATCCTTCGACCAGCAGGAGTGAATGCGATTCTGTCTCTTTAACCCCCGTGTCAGGTAAAAAATATGAGCTCGCTTGCGGGTCACATCTTCCATAATAAGTACATCAGGGTTCTTCTTCCTCGCCTCATACACTCGTTGATGCACCCAATAAGGAGTAAACTTTACTATTATGGTTTTGGGTTTACTATCTTGAGGTTTACCCGCACGATGCGCGGGACTGATGGTCCGTTCTGGTGCCAGGTAGGAATTAAATATTCAAATTTTCTCTTTGCTTAATGTTTGCTTGCGGCATTTCACTGTTGAGGTGGTGGCATTGACTTCCAGTCGATGTATATGAACAGTGTGGCATATAAGTTCAAACGTTTAAAGCAGAAATTATGAACAGAAATCTTTCAGAATTATAGCTGAATGTATGGAAAGTTGGTGTGATATAGTTAAGTTTAGCAGTGAAATCCTATACAGCTGTTGGAAATCATGTAACAGAGGCCACACAAAAAGAGCTTATCGGCCATTACTGCCATTTAATATATCCAGTCGGGACTTTGAAAAGGCAGATCTCCAAAACAATGATGCAATTTATGATAGTGGCAACAAGGTTATCGTCTGGCATATTTTGTTTTAATAACGACACATACCTCAATTAAATTCATAATTTAACAAAATAGTATTCTCTTGTATCTTTACGGGTAGTATATTACATAATAGAAATGTGTTTATACATGGGGTCAGTTAGGGGTCAACTCTAAGGTCACCCGGCCATTTTGATCTAAGTTGTCACTAAAAGTGTACATTTTTTATCATAACCTCAACGTTTTCTATTATATTTTTGAAAAGACTAACATTGTAGAGCTGAGATTTTATATCAGGCTATAACTCCCAATACTGGTGGATGTGTATTGGCACGTCTTCATCAAATCCGTCGACTTTACTTTGAGACAGACTTTAAAGTTGGACAAGTTCTACTGCTAATGACATCAAAATAGGAACAAGGGGTTAAGATGATTAGATACAACTTAAATTGGAGCATCAAACTTTGTTTCAAACACATAACCAAAGATAAATGTTGTCTTACAATTAAGCGATATTGATAAGGAAGACAAATGAAAAAAGTTTGGAAAATTTCTTTTGCTTCCTCGTATGAAAAAGATTAATTCTTCGTATGAAAGAGATTAATTCAGCACCTCTTGTTATACTTAATGAATTAACTCTGTCTTTATTGTTGTATACATGTGAAGCTACAAGATACTTATATACATGCTACGTTATCATGGAAACAGACTTAATCTTCAAACATGTTGAGCTGTATTGAAAACACACGTTAATATATTTACGTTTTAATATATCTGTACAATGCACATTAAAAGTATGTCCAGTCACCTACTGTTTTGTTGTTTTGCCATTTGTAACTGGATTAATTATACCATACATATATACAATGGATGCGATATATATATATATATATATATATAGGCATAAACATTGTACCTGCCCATGAAACAATATTTAGTAAGTAACGCACCCCTTTGATACTTCGGATTTAACAATGCAAAGACAGCACAATTGTACATTTGTTGTTCATATCGAATGGCTTTCTACTTAACGTACTTCCAAGTAGGTCCACGCTGGTTTACTGGTAGTAAATGCGGGTAACTGAAAACGGTTATTTACATTATATTCCTATCATTATGCAAGCCTTTCTGATTGTGTCCAATGCATTTCAATAATAATTACTGGAATATTTTTAGCACTGAAGCTTTTATGATTCATGTAATGATATGTCAATGAAACACTCGTGTGGTACGGACCATAAAGATAGTCACGTGACAAGAACGACCACGAGAAGTCATTATATACAAACTTGAGGTGCATATATTTTAAACGGCTACATTGTAAATGGAGAGTTTACCTGTTACATGTCTAGGGGGTAAAGTGGTATAGATTATGTATCGTCGAACTAGTGTGACATCATTGGTGGATTTTCAGCTTTTGAAGACGGATGATTTTTTAGATCTCGTTCTAGAACACCGCTCCCTATCTTAAGTTGCAAGTAATAAGTCCTCTAAAATTTATATAAAACTTAATGATGAAAAAATATTCTAGCGGAATCCGACTGTCAGAGTGGTTGAAGTATTCGGCCAAGTAAATGTTTCTTTAAACAAAAAAAAGTCATACCGCAGTAACCCAATGCACTATAGTAATCCTGGAAAAAGTAAGAACTTGACATGACCAGTCAATACAACACTCACTTGTGTTGCATTGTACACAATTTGCAACGAACTGAAGGTATCATTAGAAACGGTTTCCCTGTACGTAGCTAAACGTGGATATACAAGAAACGAATAAATATATGACATACGAAATTAAAAACCTTAACCCATGTGATGGCATGTTTGAGAAATTACTCATATACGCAAACCCTTGGCGAAATTAAATATCACACAATGAAAGTATTCAGAAAGGTAAACCACATAAAATCCTGACACTGTGAGACCTGTTGTTCTCCATACGCGTAATTTCGCTTCAGTCTTTATGACTGCATCAAGAGTCACTGAATAAATTGCATTGCAAACCAATAAGGCTGTTATCATTATTACAAAGTCTTGACTGATCATATAATATTTGTGTATTTTGTTCCATCCTGGCCCTGGCAGTCATCCCTTCGCTACAAAAGCATTATACACATGTTACCACGCTGCTGTCGATGTGCATGTGGTCATTATATATGTCGCGTATCTATTATGTTGCCTTTTGTGTCAATAACATGTGTTTCTGCTTTGCAACATACCATATGTCAATTCAAAGTTATGAAATAATTAAAAGTCCTACTGCGTACACCTAAATATGAGGAGTTAGTCTGAGTCTATTTTGGCCCCACATTTGTGGCTTTGAAGGCTAGACAATCGTGCATGCACGTACATCTGAAATATGGAACTATCAAAACCATATAAATATGTCCATGGTTGTTCTTTCGTGTAAATATGGTTAAAAATATTTCGTTTCGTTTTGTGCCGTGTATTGTAAATGTCCACGGAGATGCCTACACGAAAGCAGACATGCATATCTGCAGTTCTTTGAGCATTTGCAAACCATTCGGTCACCCTGTACCGACATGCGTCTACGTCACCATAATGTTGTTCTGTCTGCTATGTTTAAATAGAGAACTCGGTCTGAGAGGATGTCACTGGAGTGAGGCCACGCGTAGAATTGAGTGCTTCAAATGTGTCCCATACGTATCTTTGTGCGCATTATCGTGGTTGCAGATACTTACGCGTCCATGTAATCATTTAAGTTTCAAGATGAACAACAGTTTCAGTCACCTCTACAGACTTATTCTCACGTCTCTGTGTTTCTTCGTGTTGGCCTGCCTACCACTTGCTGCTGAGGAATACATAGATTACACGGGGTAAGTGCGTCTTTTGAAACTTCTTCCATTTTGAAGATTCGGTTTCACTGAAAACAATGCTTATTCCATATTTTCGGCATTTTGATCATTAGTAATGCCTATAGCTTTTTTAAAAGGCCGCCTCGGTGGTCACTGCTGTGCACAATTCGCGGCGATTTGGTCAATTAAGTCCACAAAATTCATATATGCATTTACAGATGGCTTCAACCGATGTTTAACGTCAACATTTTACCCTCCTCTCATTTAACACTGTTCATTCATTATCGTTCAGGATTTGCAAAATAACGTCATATTAAATGCCGCAAATCTGCGGCCAAATAGCACTTGACGATGTGAATTTTTGTTTATGGTGATTGTTCCTTGTTTTATATTCCTGTATAATAGAGTAATATACAGGGTATTTGAAGCACTGCAGCGCTTCGCAGTCTGTTATCTCATTATAGCAACAAACCAGTCATACAAATGCTCATTGCGTGATTGTCTGGTTGAAAACGGCCACTGGTCCAGACTACTTTATGGTTATAGCTTGCAGCTGTCCTATTATAGCACAGAGTTAAAGGCTCTTAACTTTGATAAATAAAATATTATGATCTAGAAGCATATTTTACCATCTTGGTTGTTCAGGCATACTGTTTAATATCCCGTGATATTTATTTTCGCGAATTTTGTGAGCATGGGAAGTTCTCATAATAAAGTAACTGCAAAATCTAGGAGACAGAATTTATCTCTAAGAGGTGAAATCCCATGTCGATATACAGGATTTCGAAAATCGCAGTGATCTTGTAACCCATTTTCAACTTTGGTTGCATGTTTTCATGAGAATTTGATCTGTACAGATGTATTATAAGGCTTGTTCAGGAGTGAGCTACTTATTCGTTTACTGTTTTGCTTGGTGGATTGATACACTTCTCATGTTTCTTAAAACATTGCACACATTATACAGCATATTGGGGCGATATACTTTGTGTGCAAAGAAGTGTTTTCTTCTAAAGGCACCTGAGTACCTCACGAGTACCTAGTTTTAGGTAGTTTTTGAAGATTCAGGATAGGTTTTGGCAAGTAAACGCTATTTTTGAAAATCAAGTCATATGGCCTTTAGTGGTGAAAGGATTCTCGAAGCATTGCCCTGGATAGGAGATACTTTACGTCCAATAAAAGGTAATTGTTTTCAAGATAAATCTTTTAGCATAAATAAAATGGCTTTGTCCTAAAAATTTTTTTAAAAAACTATGCCATTTTCATTCCGCACATCTTGTATTTCATAAACCAATATAAAGAAACTCTAAATGAGGGTTTAAGGTTTTGGCCAGAAAAGTCCCAATTGGATCTTCACATCCAAAACCGTATCTAAAAAGGCGATCCTGCCCTATGGTGGCAGGATTTGGTCCTCGAAATGTTCATACTATGCTTCTGTTCCTGCTATTATTTTCTCTGGTGTTCGTTTTCAAAGTGCAGGTAGATCAAATGAAGTTGGTTAAAACAATTACAGTGACAATGCCTAGACTGCGCACTAGGTTAAAACACAGTTTTAAAAATCACTTGGTGCCTTTATGTACAAGTTTGGGTTCATCAAACCTGTGACAAAAACTGTACACATATGCTTGCCACGTGTTTATCAAATTTAATTTTCTTCCAACATCCAGGAAATTATTTTATTAATTCTATCTCATGCACGCTAAATCATTTTGTTGCTGCTAAGGTCATCACTGTCTGTTCGCAGCTTTTAAAAAAGCGGCATGGTAAAGCATAAGCATGCAGGCCGACACAACAATACATAAATTTAAACATTTATAGTTCAAATTTTGTTGATCTTAGCACTGAGCAACACGAATGACAATTTGTCTTTTTACCTCTCCCCGCATTACTGGAGAATACATAACATGACAAATTATACTCCATTGCGTCCATATGTCCGACCCTTTGTTAACGCGATACCTTCAAAACGTCTGGCGAGATTTGTTTCTGTTACAGGAATTTGACAAAGATCGGCTGATAAGATTTTCTGGTCATTATGCCCTTTATAGGAGACAAAGTGTCCAATTTATTATTTCCCTTTTTTACCACACTATCTTCTAAGTACATACATGGACCTTTCTCAAATTCATCACAGAGATGAATTATACAACACAGATTCGCTGACGAGATTTTCAGGTCATCATGACCTATTGCATGGTTAATATGACCTGTTGACATTCAATCTGACTTTGTTATAGCAATATCTTCAAAGTGCCTGAATGGATTCTCTCCAAATTCCGTAGAGAGCTTTAGTCTAAGGCAAATAAGCTGCTGATTATATTGTAAGGTTACTGTGTTTACAGTTTGGTTACTGTGATTTATTTGCGGTCAATTGGCTTTGTTTCTTCAATGTATTTAAATTTCCAGGAAGCATTCTGTTCAATTGTCACTCATCAATGCTGTCAAGAATAAATGATATCAGAATTTAAGTTCAGTGTAACAAATTAATGGGTCACAGTGGAGGAAAGATGCACTGTGCCCATGTAAAATCTGTCATATTAAGTGGGTATCGTGGCCAATCAATTAATATGGAAAGTGAGCACGAAGTACCGTAGTGACTGCCTGCAATCATAGCTCTCGAGTGTATTGTTACTGAGCTGCCAGCTGACACGGTCATTTAGCTCAGTACCTATCTCTAAACACATTCTACTGGTCCGGCATAAGTTTAATATCTGTTGTAGTCTCAGCTTCGAAATAGAGAACTCACGGTTGCCTGAAAATGCACTTACACGCTTCTTTGAATAATGCGCGCTAAATGTCTTCGAGTTCTCCTTTTTCATTTCTGCTGGCCATTAGCAGCTCATAATGCCGAAACCGTCACTTTTATCAAATTTACATGGCAGACTGATGCCCCATAATTTTTCAGACTATCAAAGCAAGACAATGGTCACAACAACAACACAAACGCACCTACTCTGGTTCAATCTCCCCCACCCCCCTCCCCCAGATCGGGCCTATATCGGTCGCTTAAATACTGCTGTGCATTTGTAGGACGTGCCTTGGAATGTTTTTACTAAAAGCACATTAAAATGAATGGTGAGTTTGTCCGACGTTTAACAAAATAATTTGGCAACAGCGTGTTAATGAAAAAACCGGTTGTAGGACCTATTCCTTTGTATATATATATATATAATTTTTTGTGGGCAGAGTATGATTGCCAATAAACCACCCAAGACGGTTTCATATATATATATATATATATATATATATATATATATATATATATATATATATATATATATATATATATATATATATATATATATATATATATATATATATATATATATATATATATTTATTTATTTATTTATTTGTATATATATATCACGTGATCACGGAACGGCCGGGTCTCGAACCAGCAACCTTCGACACCAATCGCCTGGTCAAAAATGAGAAACGCACATACCAACTGTACCAGACCCGCGTTAAAGAATGGTGCAATGGAGGCAGGTACGCGTGAATGCCAGAATAGACACGGCCAAGTTCATTGTATTTATCCAAATATGAAATGACAGGAAATGATTAATAAATGTTGGGTGCTGCCCATCGATTTGCAGTGCAGTGATGACACAAGCATTCGTACATCTGAGTTGCCGCATTCCTGACTCAGAGAAAACACGCAAAACTAATTATTTAACACGATGAATACACAACAACACTTTCGAAAAGCAAGACAAGATGAAAAATCAATGTAGATCTAGCATACCTCAAACAAACCATCAAAAATGAAAGGAAAACGGACAACAATAGTATGTGTCGACATTTTGAATTTCACATACTTGAATCCTCACAAAGGTGATTTATGTACTCTGGTGGCATGCCCGTTCGCAATTGTTTACCGGTGTTAGAGTCAATTAATCCATATATTTTCTGCATTTGACACACGTGTCACACTGACCGGCCTGCTACAGTTTTCTGCATGCAAATCAGCATACTTACAGCATTCCTTTTGTGGGCGATATGGCTTTGTCCTCCCCACGAAAGCAACAACAACAAAAAGTATCTGCTTCGCAGACAAAAACTTCCGTTTATAGGTTCACACATATTTTTTTGTCCGCAGATGTAAAACAATGAAACTTTTTCCCTTTTCTTTACTTTTTGTGCCACAAAACCCGCTCCCATTGAAATTAGTGGAGAGTCAACAGCTTTCCTTGGCATGGATTGGGCCCTAAGTGCTCAATCCATGCCAAGGAGAGGTACTGTCCCAGAAAATGTGACCTTGATTCATCCACAATTCGCGGGCAACTCGTTTTTCATTACTGTTTACAATAGCTGAAAACACTGAGAGACCCCCCCCCCCCTGGTTTTGGATAGTTTTAGGGAAAACTTAGATAGCAATCAAATAAATTTTGCAGCAGATTCAGCTGTATATTGCTAACTTGAAAGGTAGGTTTCAGGAAAATTTATCAGAATATTCTGAAATAATTTTAAGGTACATTGAGCATTTCAGTCGTACAGTATCTGCTTAAAATAAAAGCACACGCAACTTCCATATACAATGTAAATAATCAGTGAGCAAGCGGAATGTTTGGTTGGTGCATTACACAAGTAGTTCATGTAATTCGTTAGGAATAATATAATGGTCTGAAAAAAGACATTTTGGAGATAGAAGCCTTTGTGCATTAATTGTCATATTTCTCCCCCCCCCCCCCCCCGCTCCGCCCCGAAGCTCGAGCAAACACACCCATTGCGTTCCAGGCATACCGGCATCCTGTAAACGCGACTGTGCACTGTTCTGTTAGGTGCCGAGTCATCTAATGAAGTGGGGCTGCTGGGTCATTGCACTCCCTTTTGTGTGGTGACCCAGCGCATCCACCCAACAGGTCTTGTACCGAAGATGTATCTGGAGAGTTGGACGTATATGCCAACACTTGGAAGTTGTCAACCCCCAGAAATTGTGTGGCCAAACATTTGTAAATAACTTTATTTTGACGGGATTATTAACATACTGTGAGTGAAATCATTTAGTTATAAGATATATATTTACAAGGGGGGGGGGGGGGTAAAAAAAGGAGGTTTTCACCCTTTTGTGGTAGGAATGGTCTAGTTTTTTATGTCGAAAGATCAGTCTCAACCATGTGTAGTTTCTTTCACATGAAAAGCGCGGAGCATGGGCTTCACATCTATTGACATGTCTCTCTGTAGTAAAACATTTTGTCTTGGGAATTTGTGTTTTGTCCACGTCGTGAGTAGCTCTATATGGGACATTTCAACACAGTCTTTTCACTACTCTCTAGTGCAGGGATCACCCAGTACCTTCTGGAAAGCAGGTCGGCTCCTTGTCTAGCGATCCTGCTATATATGGTGGGTATATATGAGCAGTCAGGCCCCCTTCTATTTGACTGGTATCAATTTAACATCGTCTACATCAGTGATAGAAGCACCTGAGTGCATACGGGCACCTTCTCCGGCGATGTATGCAGCTTTGGGCAAATGATCAGACATGATCAGTACATAATGCCATGACACTTAATTTTTTAAAGGTTCCTAGGGATGAATGAATTGCATCCAGTTCAAACTATTGAGTCCGGAGGAATCTGAATTTATGTGGTAGTTCCACTTTGAATTTCGGGAAATTGACCAGAATTCGAACGTCCATAATACCATGAATATTGGCACTGCATCTAGTTTCATGTTCGCTTGGTGTAGATCTATTATAATCCAGTCTGTCTCTCACAAATGACAAGGTAGGTTCGCTGAAGCAAGAGTAGTAAATTAATATCCATCTTGATCACACTCTTAAACATGTGCAAACACTTCAACCTTAAACTGATTTCTGTGAATTTCTGCAGGCTGTGACTTAAATTGAGAGTCTCTTAAGCCGTAGCAAAGCAAAGGTGTTACAGCTCTACATATGAGTTCGACAAAGCTAACAGGAAATTAATTGAAATATCAGTAAAAGTCTGTACTGTTTGTCAGTAAGGAATATGCTTGCTGGTCGTTGCTTACCAGGACAATTTTGTTTTAAATTCTTAAACGGGTTCCCAGGGCAGATAGCTCCCCCCCCCCCTTTCCCGGCAAAGAAATATAGAATGACTTTGGAAATGTCTGCACAATAGAAGAAATTCCCCAGCTACATGGCCTTATTGTACTGGAGTAGGTTGGTTGCTTTATTTCCAGAAATATTCTGAGAGGGCCACTGTCTGCACCTTTATAGAGTCAGTGTTTCGTTTCGGTCTAAAAAAAATAGATGTAGTAAGTGGTCCTGTCTCTAACTGCAATGCAGGTATATCTGTATCATCATTGGCCCATGACCATTTGGATGAAGTAAAAGTGGGGCAGTCCTTCCAGCATTAATGCGGGTGGTGGTACACCAGAAATGCAACATGTCGGAACCGGTGGTTCTATTATGACAGTGCTGAGATGGTGCACTAAACATAGCCCTGGGTACTCGAAATAGCAGGTTGTGTTGATGCTCAGACGAGCCCGTTACAAGTGTCAATAGAGATCAGACGACATATGACTTTGGACTGATTCAATAATGTTGAAGTGTGCTGGTGTCTTGACAAATTTCTTGCTCGTGGATAAATAAACCTGGCTCACTGCTGTGTATGTAGAGACCACAACCTGAGCCGTTGTGATAAGGATACTGGAAGTAACTGCTGAAGTTTTCTGTAACACAGGTCGATCAATCTGTATTGTTGCAAAAAACTCATCATTGTAGCAGTAAAAAACATAAAAGGTTTACTGGTTGGATATGTGAACACATGCAGGGCCGACACCATAATGTGTAGATTGTGGGAGACCGTCGTCTGTCCCATCTTTCCAGATAGCCTGCTTGGTTCTTGAGGCAACCATACCCTTTCACCGCCTGAAGCGCCACCAGCCTGGCTCTTGGCTCTCTGTGCGGATTATCAATACCTGGTTCTGTGCGTCTGTTATGTTATTTGTTTCTGGAAGGGTGTCGATGGCAGGGAACGGCACTGAAGCACCCGTTGCTCTTGTTTTCAAGGGCCATCACTTAACCAGCTCAGGCAGGGGACCGATAGTTTCAGTAAGAACCACTGTCGGAAATCTAAAAAAATTGACAATTCGTAACAGCCTACCTGCTTGACACAGATATTCTTGGCAACAATTCTTGCCATAAACCCCACCACACAAGCTCAGTATTGTCGGTGGTTATCCCAGGGAACAATAAAGTGACATATGGCTTGAAGACACGTACAAAGTTCTTTTCCATGTCTGATTGTAACTGCTTTTCGCCTCGGTAGCTGGAAGTTACAATATACTCGGTGGTATGTTTATATAGTCTACTTGTGGTTTTCACCATCTGAAGGCCCGCAGTCAAAAATCTGACCACAAAATATCAGAACTGACTGGCATATTTTGGAATGTCACTATTGAGGCCTAATGGTCTGCAATCATATAATATGCTCGATGGCTCTTAAAAACTGCTACACCGCCTTTGTTGGTATTAGGCTGGCTGTTAAGCAGGGTTACGTTTACATGGAAGTCTTGCCTGTGAAGAAACCCACATCCTGAGTTCAACATAAAAAAAGGAACTGACAAACGTGGTAAAATGCAGAAGAGAGTCGAATTTGATGTGTTTACAAAACAGACGCCAAAAAAGACTGCTAATCAAGCTTAATGATGAACGTCACAAAGTGACTACACAGGACGCTGATAGAGCGTGGTCTGGCTCATCATGCCTTCGTATCGAGAGAGTAACTCCAGAAAATTTCTGGTGACATGGATACGTATTTTATGTATTCCATGTTTATATTTAATCGGATACAAAAGAAATTTATTGGATACTAAAAAACAAGACCCGCTGCATGACCACTGCAAATGATTGTCAGTTGTCGTTATACCTACAAAACGCATTTTAAGTTCACTATCGCTGATCAGCATGCCAATTTTGACCTCTCTTTGAAGTAACCCGCGGTTATAAGCATTTGAGAATTTGAAGTTAAAACGTTCATCACGGAGTCCCGAGCAACTGCAAAAATGGATCTGGTGTTTCAGCGTTCTGGCCTGGTGGCTTACAGGTATAGGCCTATAAAGGTTTCTCCTCGGGTAACAGGAATCTGAACCTTGACACATTCCCAATTCTTTTGTTGTAGATCAGATCTTACCTGCATAACAATAAATAGAATTCTTGACAACTAAAACTTAACAGATTTCTGCGGGGGACAGGCCCGGGACAGGCTAAAATCGTCACACTTTTATGAGTTGTTTAGTACACTTTCATCAAGCCAGTTCCCCTGTCCAGGAAAGTGTAAGAATGTCACGATTTTCCGACTGGAAAAATACTAAAATTCATGATTAGTTTTCAACTTTTTAACCTTTTGTCAGATTGATGGACATATAATCTCTTTTGAAGATAACTGCGTGCAACACTTCTGAAATGTTCGACGCCGCCCATGTTTTTAATATATCACGTGGTGTAAATATGATAACTACGTAATGTCTCGTAGACTGGTTCTTGGCTGTGCGTCTGGCGACCCTCCCTTTTCACGACAAGGAAGCAGAGTATTGAGCGAGATTGTCCCCCAGTAGAAGCTTGGCTCTCAGAAAAACGATCTAGCTTTTCATCGGATCTCTATCAAATTGTCAGCAAACCAGTCTACTTTGGGAAAAGCCGTGACCGCCATTACCAAGGATTTTCAACTCCAAAGGGTACTGTGTGTATGGGATTGTATGTGTAAGAATATGATCATTTCTATTCATTTAATTCATTTAAACTTAACACAGGTGTTATCTATGGTGTTCTCTCAGCTCACTATAAAACAATGAAGTCCAAGGGGTTTGGGGGGGGGGGGTGGAGGGGGAGGGGTCAGTGCTCTCATGACTTTTTTCAATAAGATGTTCAAATTAAAAATTCTGTAGCCAATAGAATTTAGCACTCTGTCCCCTTTGCCGGCAGCCATTTTCAGGGCCTTTTTTTTTTTTATCATAATTACTTTATTATTGAGGAGAAAAGTTTCTAGCAACCATTTCGAGAGTGATTTCTTATCTGTGATTGGGTATACAGGAAAGAAGCTCATGTACTTGATATCAAGCCTTATTCTTGACCCTATTTTTCTTAAAATATCACACCCGTTGCGCTCATATAAACCCATTACACATGAATGATAACCAGGGATGTATATGCACTGGATGGCAATATAATATACATGCGTACATATATAGGGAAACTTAGTCTTTCAAGCTTCTACCCAAATCCTGTAAGAGGCTGCGGTTTTTTTTATTATATAAAATACATGTGCAGAACCTGGCTGTAGAAAAAATTGACAGCTCCTGAGTACTGGTAAATGTATATTGGGTTCATTTGGTCCAATATTGGTCAACTATGTTTCGGAAATGGCATGTTCCAAACTGCAATTTCAAGTTTCTCATTTTTTGGTTTAATGTAAATACATTCAGATGAAATCAAGTTTACTGTTATGTTTCAAAATTTATGTGTTGAACTTAATTATGTCAAGACAGCTTCATTTGTAATGCAATTCTATGCATTGAAGTACAGCAAGTTTGTTACCAGTGTTTTGCTCAACTATGTTACACAGGATTGATATCATGATAACGTTGTAACAGCTGGTTCACTATATGTTTAATCAGTTGTGTTTTCCTGCCGAAGAAACCTTGTGGGCAGGATAGAATGGTACGGAGCTTAAAGTAAGCTTTTCATAAAAAAAATCAAAGGAGTAAACATTTATGAGTATGTTAATTGGTGCTCAACAATGTTACAGTCATAAAATTAGAAATAAACTCCATGGTTACATGCAGATTAGTCACATAAAGCAATCCTGAAGTGTCTTTATTCTTGAGGATTTGGTTTCAAATTTATGGAAATTAGCTTGACCTTTAGGGGTTTAAATAGGAAACAATCATCTATGTTACGTAACATAGTTGAGCGATAATTTTGCTGTCGTTAATTATTTCTGTGCTTTATCTTCCATCACAAGTGAACAGATGTGGCCAATAAACTTTCTTATTGTACAGAAGAACATACACACATGTGTAGCACATATGTCCATGTTATGGTGTATTGTATTTTCCTTACAAGCATCTGGAAATATTACTTAAATATGGAATGGTTACACGAAAAGGCTATGCAAAAAGTCTGTGTATTTTTTCCATTGCTGTTTTAGTATATTTTGTGAACATTAAAATCCCAGTATCCTGTGGATCTTTGATACTTAATGTTATTGTTTTCAATCTTGTACATTTGGGCTTAAATATGTTAAACTTAGCTTGAACTTGGAGTGGGAGGGGGGGAAGATATCAGGTTCACTATGTTACGTAATATTGTTGAGCAATAATATTTGCTATCATATATTATTTCCCTGCTACTTGCCATCACAAGTGAGCAGATTTGGCTAATAAAATTTCCTCTTGTACAGAAGACCATACACACAATCTCTAGCACATCTTCCCGTGCTTTTTTTCCTTATAAGCATCTGGAAATATGTTACTTATATATTAATCACATCAAAATATGCAAAAGTCTATATTTTTTTTCTGTTGTTAATTCAGTATATTTGTGAACATTAACAGTCCAAGATTCCATAGCTCTGTCACCCTCTGTTTTCACAGGAAGAGCCCCTTGTAAATTTTTTTTTGGAATGTAAATTTGAATAGTGACCTTGACCTATTTATCTTGATATAAGTTCCAATTTTGAAAACACGGCTTATTCTGAGGACAATAAACTCAACCAATTTGGAGCTGAATTCAAAGAATTGGGCTCAAATGATATCAGTTTTATGAATGTAGCCTAGGCGATGACACGGTTATGTGGTTCAATTTTAACTTCCTTGCTATAATCACAATTGCTAAAGTCTGCAAAGTATTAGTTGACTGACTTATCCTTATGAAAGTTTGATCTTCACAGAGTTTGATACTGTTTTCCTAACAAAAGGAGTCATGGGATAATGATACAATCGCTATTGGGTTTCATTATTAGGGCACCCTTGACAGTTACCAAAGTTTCTCTGTCAAAAAAAGTAACGCTGGATTTTCATCATCATAATTAAAAGTTTGTGCTTTACAGAGTGTGAACACTGTTTTTGCCAAATGAAGAGCCATGTGGTCCCTGGCTTCTATTTTATTTTTTTAGAGTATAACAACAGACAATGAATAAATGGCTGCCTCGAATGATGAATACTTTAATCATAAATAAGTAAATATCACAATATCAGGATAACCATTTCACCAAAAAAATCATTAATGAGCTTCATCTACATCCTCCACAAAAAATAGTCCAAACAAGCCTTCTGTGTTTAAAATATAACACGGCACTGCATAAGCAAACCAATGAATCGTTACATAGTTGACCCCTCAGCTGACTCCCTAACTCCTAGGTATAAATAAGCATCGTGATTGACTTTACAAAAAACATCAATTCCACCATATGATTCGTTTGTTTCATCTTTATTCCTGGGACTCATGTGCCAAATAGAGGTCTGCATATCTCTGTGAAGGAAGCCCAATAATTGGATCATTAATCCGTAACATAATTGATATGCTTGGATCAGCGAAAAAGGAATTTGTAACATAGTTGATTTTATGTTTGTCTCCAAAGTATAAATAAACATAAACATGGTAATGATATCAGGATAGATATACTGCCAAATGATGTTTAAGGGTCACCTGCTTTCTTCACAAAAATTTAGTCCAAATAAATCCCCTGTGTTTTAAATAAAACACGTCACTGCATCATCAAGTTAGTGAATCGTATTATAGTTGACCCCACAGCTGACTTCAAAGCATGAATAAACATAATGATTGACTTCACAAAAGGCACCAATTCCACCATATTATTTGTTTGTTTTATCTTTATTCCTGGGAAAACTTGAGTCAAAACAAAGGTCTACATATGTCTTTGAATGAAACCCTATTAGTCAGATCGCTGATCCCTAACATAGGTGATGTGCATGAATGAGTAGCGATATGTATAACTTAATACTATGTAGTTCCACCAGCAAATCAGCTTACAAGACCTTGTGAGTGTACACCCTTGCTAACAGGATAATGTGACACATTTTGTTTTTCTGTATTTTTGTTACCCCTCGTTGCTTTAATGTTGGAATCACTCATATAACCATATATATATATATATATATATATATATATATATATATATATATATATATATATATATATATATATATATATATATATATATATATATATTCATTTTACTCACGCACAATGACAGTAAAAAACAAGTAAAAAGTGAACATGATATAAAGACTAACAGCTGTTTTCTCTTTCTCTTGCCGTGGGCATTTTATTGCGCGTGCCTAAATAGTCACAGTAGTTTTATGAATCACGATATTGATACCACTCCCCAAGGAAACCAGTGAAAAGGGTCCTCAACTTACAATATCATGTTACAGTGTTTTCAAGTCTTGCGCTTTCACACATTAAAATTTTGTTTGATCGTTTCTAGAGAAGATCTATCATGGCAGGAAACATTCAGATATGAGCATTCCTCACTGAGCTCTCGGAAAAACTGTAAAGTTAGTCTCATAATTTTACTGTATAAGGGTTAAACTATATAGGATAAGCAATATTAAAAAGAAGATATTTGCGAGAGGAGGTGATATTAGGTAAGTCTGCTCCAGGATTACTTTTGAAACAAACATATGTTTAAACCGATATAAAAAGAAGAAATGTTCAGCAAATGAAAGAAAGAGTTAATCATAACGGTAACACCAATTGAATTCCCTCGCCATTCTTGATTTCCAAAAGTTAAGCGTATCACGATACGTTTACAATAAGTGCCACTTCACTCTTTTCTGTTAATACAATGCTGACTTTGGCATCTTCAGAGAGATTCGCCTAATCTACGCCAAAGAAATCTGTTGACCAAGACGTGATATCTTGACAGAATCTACAATCACCTGAGTAATTGCTCCCAAGTATTATATTACTTGTTGTGAGTCATATTTGGCCTCAGGATATTCTTCCCACCAATCACTTGCCGGAAATTGTCAGCCATTACTCAGTGAAAAGTTCAGGCACTTTCAAAACTGGACCCTGCAAAGGCAATCGGAATGTTTGCACATATAGACACTTAAGGCTACACAGGTTATAAGCAAGGGATAAAAAAGTGGTCCATTGAAAAAAAAACAGGCTTCGATGACACAAGACAAAGGAATGACAAATCAGATGTTTCTATAGGATCGTTTAACAGAAGTTCGTATGACATAGAGCCCCTGCAACAAAATTTGGGTGCAATCCAACCATCCAATTTACCCGAAATGGAAAGTGAAGTAGAGCACGCCATGATTCATGAAGATTGCGGTCCTGTTCAGTACTACAAGGTCAAAGAATTAACGTTTCAAAACGTTCAGATTCACGCAAGAAATATTTTGACCTGACCATCGGAGCACCTAGGGAGGACAAACAAAAGATGAAAGGGTGCACCCCTCCTCTGTCAAAAGAAAAAACACAACAGTAATGCACCACAACTCAAAACAATTTGTACAGACTTTCCGTAAAGGCGATATTGGTACTAAAGTGGCCCAACTTTATGAGAGACAACATGTGCAGTATGAAAAGAAAAATGACAGAAAGACCATGCTGTACTTAATTGATTCATATTCATTTTATTCGAAATAGAAGTGAACACATTGTACAAATTTTGGTAATTGCTCAAAAACATATATGACAAAAACAAGATAGATAATAGTGAGAATGGAATTACCATACAAAAATTCAGGATGACCCTGCTAAGCATGATAAACATTCGCTTTCGCAAAGGCCACCTAGGAAAAGTTGCCTTCTATGTTACACCTAGTTTCAACAGAGGGTCGGTCCATTACAAAGGGAATGAAAGACAAAGAACTCCGGCATTAATATACAAGATTTCAGGAATGATTATGAAGTGTTATTACATACAAAGCAATCAACAATGGAGCAAGTAAGAGAATATTAGTTTAAATAATATGTTTTAACGTATCAAGAAGTTCCAGAGAAGAAAGTGTGTGTAAATTTTTCCTGTTTTGTGTATGGGGTGTATCAGAGAGTAATTTGGGGGTTTGTGCCACACATGCGCCCCCTAATGCTAAATTGTTCGGCACTCTCTTGTGTTGGAGGTGCATGTTGGTATTTTCCTTAAACCTGTTTCTATCCTTGATATCAATTAATTTATGAATTATCAGTCATTTACAACATATTTTGTGACAATACACGTTAATTTTGATATGTATTTAGGCAAGTTTACACACGCATATTATCGTTCTTTGTTGCCGGAAGTGAATATTTTTGTGGTTTTCCTACCTCTAACACTGGAGAGTTACCGGACAGTTTGGCACTAGGGGGCCATGTGTATGCCGTATGCACTTTTCGGTGGATACATGTTGGGGGGGGGGGTGGCATAGTGAGGAGTGTTGTGATACCTCGTGGAATATGGGTGAGTAACAAGTACGGCTGAGAACATGTTATTAAAGTAGCCACGTAATTCGCTTTTAGTATATCTATAGAAAAATTTTAAAGCTTTAGGTTTCAACAAGTCAGGCATTTTTAAAACCTTTAAGTCCTTTAATAAGGGCTCAGTATGTGCATAATAGTATGTACAACATATTAAACGAATAGCTCATTTCAGAAATTGAAATATGCGGTCATATGAATAACCCCAAGTCAACAAAGAGTAACAGAAAATTGTAAATTAAAAATAGTGTATTTCTAGGAAGGGCATGATGTAGCCTTTCAAGTATTCCCATAATGACAGCAGTTTTATAAGCAATCTTATATATATATATATATATATATATATATATATATATATATATATATATATATATATATATATATATATATATATATATATATATATATATATATGTATATATATATATACATAGGCATTCAAATTTAATTTTTAGTTGATTACCGGCCCTAGAAAACCAAACTCACTTTTTCTGTCTAATTGTGTATCTTTTATTTTTAGATTAATATTCATGTTTAACATACGTTGAGGAAACTAGAAAAGCATATATTTGTTTTTTTTGTATATTTAGAGACAATTTGTTTGTAGCTAGCCAGTGATATACTTTATTATGTTCTTAGTTTATGTTGTTTCGGATGTACCTGTATTTTGACTCAGGTCCAAACTTGAAATTACAAAGTGAATTTATCAGAGTTGTGTCATCAGCATAGAGTATTGACTCAAAGTTTTGGGTGGCTAGATAGAGATCATTAACATAGATTATGAAAAGAAGTGGCCCAAGGATAGATCCTTGTAGGACACCAGTTATGATACGTAATGGCTTGGAATGAACGTCATCTAGCTGAACATATTGGGTTCTATTGGTTACGTAGCTTTTATACCATTTTGGAGGTGTCTCAGAAAAACCATATTATTTTAATTTGTATAAGAGAATTTCGTGACCCAAAGTTTCGAAAGCCATAGATAGGTCTAGAAAGATTGTTAGGGGTATTTCTTTTTTATCGACAATCCTATATATTCTATCGATAAATTCTAAAGTGGTTGTTTCAGTACTATGAAGCTGTTCAAAGCCATGTTGACTTCTGTAAAAAATATTGTGTGATGCAAAATGGTCATAGAGTTGACGATAGACCACTTTTTCAAAAACTTTCGAAAGGGTTGGAAGTAGAGATATAGGCCTATAGTTATTTAGAATCTTTTCGTCATCCTTCTTATATATTGGTATTACTTTAGAGTTTTTAAGTTCATCCGGAAATATTCCAGTGGTAAAAGCTTGGTTCATTATGTGAGCTAATGGAGTCACCAGTGAACTTAATCTTCTTTTTAAGTCTCATCGACAGCTGATCATGTCTCGAGCTAGATTTAGGCTTAAACCTGTTTAATGTTGATTCAACTTCAGCTCCAGAAGTATTTATAAAGGTGAAAGTATTTTCTCACCGATGATTAAGGTATGTGCTGAGGTGAAGTAAGTTTTGCTGGTCTATGTTGGCTGCCAGTTTTAGGCCAATACCTCTAAAAAAAGCATTAAATTTGTCTCCTATTTGACTCTTATTGGATTCCTTTCTGTCATCAATCATAACAAAGAGGGAATCATCTTTTCTTTTCTTTACATTTAGAATCGTTTTTAAGACATCCAAAGTCTTTTTAGTGTCGTTTTTGAAATTTTCAAATTGGGAGTGATAGTGATTCCGTTTGTTTTGTTGAATTGATCTGTTTAGTATCTTATTGTAAATTTGTAGGTTTTGCTTCAAGGTCAGAAATTGTTGAGAACCAGGAAGTGTGCTCTTCATTTGTTTGTAGAGATTGTCGCAATTTCTGAGAATTCCAATTGTAATCCAAGGAGACTTTTATGTTAAAATTTCCTAAAACAGACGGTTTTGGTGGGTAGGTATTTATCTTTAGAGTGATGTATAATTTTTATAAGTTTGTCACAGTTATGATTAAGGTCACAGTTTAAATCATTATCAAGAACTTGCATGAAGATTAGATTATTTATATTGTGCATAAAATTTTGAATTGACACATGATCTGTTGTTTCGATTTGAACATATTTAGGTGGGGCTTGAAGGTTTATCTTTTGGTCCACGCATGTAAAATATGGTAGGTGATCAGATAAATTTGTGAATATTATGCCAGGTATACATACCTTGTTACTGCAGGTTAAACTACAAAAGACATTATCAATCAGAGTTGCATTACTTTCAGAAAAACGAGTGGGTAAGGTTATTCTAGGCATAAAGTCGTTATGCATCATAATATTAAGCAAATCTCAATACTTCTTATTAATGTTCGCTTTTAACAGGTCAATATTAAGGTCACCCACAGTTAGTTTGTCTGATCTTTCCTTGGACAAAGTCGATAAATCGGTGAAATGTCATTTATAAATGATTCTATGTGGTCGTTTAAGTCACGGGGTGGCCTGGATATGTTAGAAATTGTAATTTTTGCTTCAAATTATTTCCAAATATGTCAATAAACTGACCCTCCCACAGAGTGGTTGGAGAATATAAATTTCTGGTCGCATATTGATAAGTTTGGTGTAGATATATTAATAATCCTCCATGAGAACTGCAAGTAGCCCCAAGAGAAATGGGGATGTAGTTGTAGAGTTTAAAAAGACTAGTGTCCTGATTAGATCCTTCTTACCAAGTTCCTTGCAGACAGATGGCATTGAATTCAATGTTTTCATTTAGTAATTTATCAAGTAATGTTTTCAGAATATCAAATTTTGCATTTAAATATTGGATGTTCAAAATTAAAATAAAAAAGTTTTGTCCAAAAGGTCTGATATGTAAAAAGCTACATGTTCATACATTTTCCAAGAGAAGATAACATATGCTCTTTCAACAAGTAGTATAACAGTAAATATGTACAGTCTGAGAAAGTTATTATGAGATGGTTCAAAATGCAAAAACATATTGCAAAGTAATTCATATAAATCCAATTGTTCGTAGATGTTTACAGATTGAGTACTTTGTTGTCGAAAATATAATATGCCCGAGAGCATGAAAAATCTAAGGAAAGTATGAAGAACTGGAGCCATTGATGAAAAAGTTACAGAGAATTTTATGTGCAACTTCAGCTGATCTACAAAGATTTGCAAAAAAAATGGTGCCTTATACGTCAAGCGGAATTAAAAACTACAAATTACTGCTGCAATACGAAGTATCTAAGGGACAAAAACACCATGAGTTGAATATATTAGAACTAATCAAATTACAAATTTAAATTAAGTAGCTTAAAGCCACTGTATGTAATTTTTCGTCATTTTAGAGTTTTCGAGTCTTGCCCGAATGTAGGTCAGGTAATGTTTTCATCATACGATTAAATTTATTGGACAAGTTGATTTTTTTTTTCAGTCACTACAAAAAGCTGATAACATTAATAACTTTGTTTTGCATGTCTCTTTTGCAGGCATACCCTTATCCGTGCCTTCCCACACAAGCTGCCACATTTCAAACTCATTCAGTCTTTCCAGAGGAGAGATGCCAGCCAAGTAAGCGTCGTTTCGTACTCATCACTCTTGTGTCTTTGCTAGTTCCTTTTTAAAATAATATTGCTTCGAAGTAGGGAGAATGGCAATTATATTTTAATACGGGCCATGTATTTCATTATTTCTAATTACATATAAGATATCGAATAGTGCATCACCTGCATGACAAAATTTTCAGCTTTTCCTCTAGTGTCAAATTTGCCTGGTATACCTGTGTTGGTAAAGCACAGCTTGGTTATGAAATGATGCCTATAAATCATGTAGCATCCGATTGTATGCTTACATTATACACGTAAAGAGAAATACGCTAACGGCATCAAACACAAACATAGATAGACATAACTTACTCTACGGGGAAGTTCAGACGTCAATAGACTGAAAATGACCAAAGTATGCATCTGTTTGTATGATTCGGAGGGACAAATCTTAATCACAAAATATTTCGAACAGCCACAAATTAGAGACAGTTATCACATGAACTAGTGAAAAGCAAGGCGAATATATTTCTGGAAATTTTCTTTCAAGGCAGCACTCATTGTACAAGCAGATATGAGTTAGGCAAATTTAAAACGCAGATGCCATACATTAAGAAAATATTAGACTTAATATCTGCTTTCACAATAAAAAAAATTTCCGTTGCCGAAAAGCTACAGTTTCATGATACTGTAGTTCTAGAAATTTTCGCACTCGAATTAATTTCGCGCTTTTCGCGCTACCACCCAAAGCGCGAAATTAAAATGTGCGAAAATAAATTGCATTGTATCACACTAAATTCAATGGCATTGGATTGCGCTAAATTAAAATGCACGAAAAGTTTGGTAATTTAAGAAAAATTGAGTTTGCGCGAAATTAAACACGCGCGAAATTTTTTAGAACTACAATACTTTGATATCAAAGTGATTTTCGACCAAAGATTACATGCAATTATCTTGACGCCATACATAAACCCCGATCCCATCCCTCACTATTTAAATTCGAATATATTGTATTTTGCACCCTACTTGTGTAACGCATCCTTGAGTGGGTACATTTTGGTATACAGTCGTATTTTGAAACCTGCCCCAGGTCCCAGCATTAAATATTTACCTTCTTGCATATTGTCTTATCTTTTAACTTACCAACCCTAAATATGTTCACTGTTATAAAATATATCATGTTTATTTTCCTGTTTTTCAACTGCCCCCCCCCCCCCCCACGCCCAAACTCTTGCCGGCTTTGGGTATCCCACTCATTCACTAAAATTTCCCAACTGATAATGCTTAAGACCGTATTCTGAAACTAGTCATGATTGATAGGGAACTTACCACATGTTTTTTACAAAGGGTAAATCAGTAATGTATGTATTTCCAATTAATTAAGCCACACTGAAAGATAGGGAGGTAAAAGGTGCAGACCATTAAAAAAGTTGATCAATCAGAGTGCAAAAATCAGACAGATGTTCACAAGTTACCTTTAGGGTAATGACCCTTTCTCGGGTATTACCTTCACTAATCTGAATACATTTGAATTAAGTGTGATTAGCAAGGTAATAGGGGATTAGTTTGTCTGAAACTAATAAAGGTTCGATGGTCAAACCATTTTAGTTTCACAAAAAATACATGTCTAAGGTTACTGCATACTCATCCAAAGAATAACGGAAGTCAAAATTCAACCTTTAATATTTGAAATTGTGCGCTCTTTTCATATTCTACCCCAGTATAGCAGGTTAACATTAAAAAAATTAGATAGTTTACAGGGCAGTTTTATGGAAGACATTTAACCGATGATGACAGACAGATGTCCTTGCTTCGAGCGAATAAATTCCTTTTTTAGCAAGTGGTATTGTGTGAGGATGCTGTAATGTGGTATTTTATCAGCGTGGTTCATATCACCTAAAATGGTCTGTGTATCAAATGTACATTTGTCACTCAATATTATCTATATTTTTTTAGTAAAACAATATCTACTCACACGAACATGACGTATTATCGAGATCAAAATACATGCAAATATTTATATCTTGCTAGAGGTTTTCACTCGGTGGCACACACTGGCTGGAACTATATCAGTGAATTACACGTGAGCATCTTCGGAAGTCTTTGGGAGGAGAATATTAAACATATACAACCTGTGTGTATGTATGTATGTATGTATGTATGTGCGTATGTATGTATGTATGTATGTATGTATGTATCTATCAATCCATCCATCTATTCATTCATCCACCTATCTATCTATCTATCTATCTATCTATCTATCTATCTATCTATCTATCTGTCTATCTATCTATACATATGTTTTCGTATCAAGCATATATATATATATATATATATATATACATATATATATATATATATATTTGTTTATGTGTGTTTGTGTGTGTGTGTGTGTTTGTGTGTGTTTATTTGATGATTCTCGACGTACTCCTATACCATATCTTAGGAACCAATGTACAAATTCTTTACTCTTTACTCAAATTTGAAGTGCCCGTATAAACAGTAAACACTTGAAAGCAAAGCAAGATTGTGCACCCTATCTTTTGCAAGCCCATTCAAAGATAGACAAGCGTAATAACCTTTCCAAATAGATAATAATAAAAAACGAACAGACAACTGTCTCATTGAAAATAATAGTATAGGTCTTCCGTAAGCTTTCTTGGATTTTTCACACACAATGCTACAAGGAACCGTTGAAAGAACTATTGGCTGAAGTTTCCATTCCTAACAGACATGTTTTTGTTGACACTCTAATGTTTCGCTTCCTACTTTAAAGTCTATTTTTATATTTTTCTGGTGATATCAACAATTGAAATCTTCATCTTTATATTCTAATCTCTAATTTCCCATATGAACAAAAGGTTTGTAATTTACCTCAAGAAGCATCCATGTTTTTTCTGAATTGGACAATCAACCCAACTCGTTTGCTTTAAGTACATTGTTGAATTCCTAACATATTGAAACGGGGCCACACGCAGTGTCTGATATGGTTGGTAATTTTTTATAATTGTACAGAAAAACATGATCTATATTCATTAATTCCAAAACCCAACAATGACAGCAAAGAGATTCCAGACTTGCCAAAGCATCAACATTTCTCTAACAATACCAATGTGAAGAAACAAATTTCACTCCTGACTTGAGACAGGCAGTCACCCTTAAAAGGCAACTGGTGGTTTTAAACCGATCCTCTCAACCTTGGGAATATTCATCATTAACTACAGACACTAGTTCTTTTCCAAAATGTATAGGCCTAACCACCCAAAACACAAATTTCATTACTTCTGCCAAAAATAAAAAATGACCTGTTAGGCCTATCACCTTTTAGCTCTCCCGACTTGTCAGTCAGCTAAGTTTACAGCAAAAGAGTAAAGTAGGCCTACATCGTTTTTGTGATATTTATGAATTTGGAACATTATAAACACACTCTACCTCCACTATATCTATGAGTCGGAGAACAAAGCCCACAGCACAACATAGCCAAAGAAAAAAAAACTTAATTTAAAGACGTTAAATAAGGTTTGACTCAACACGTAACCCTTTTTAACGATGATGTTTATTATAATTTCACCTGATCAACCAGTTACGTGAATGGTTTGCACAATAAAATTACAATGTATATCCTTTATGATTCCATACAAGTTACTTTTGGTACACTTGCAAGAAGCTTGTGGAAAAGACTATTTTGCCATATGGCATAGAACACATCTATAAAGTCTGTAAAACACGCATCTAGAAATTTACCTTCACTTCATGTTTTAGTATATTTTTCCATCAGTATTCAGAATCTACATATATGATCAACAGTACTGCAGTTCTTATTGAAACCAATTTGATAATCATTGTTTAAGGTTTTGTAACCTACCTCTTTATTATAAAAGTAAGTCCCTATTTTGACAGGTATCATCTATATATAACAGCAAAAGGCAATTGAAGAGTAATTCCTTTTATATTTTAATTATCAATGGCAATCTCAGTCTCGTTGATCTTTTAAGCTTAGAAATGCAAAAGAATTGAAAGATCTACCTTTATTAGTGTCCAACAATAGTATACATCATCGCTGATTGCAGGTATAAACTAATGAAGCATAAAACCCAATAAAAATAAATAGTCGGTGATGACGTTCGTTATGACTCACAAGTATAAAACGATGATTTATATTAACCCAAGCACTCAGTCCTACTGGTTACTTTCGTTATCATTTACATGTATAAACTGACCAAACAGATCTCTCAAGCAGTCAGTAGGTACACTCAATATCACTTTCAGAAATAAAGGGATCAAGCATGTAATCCTAAGCTGTATAGTTATATGCACAATCACGGATTTGTATACATGGTCGAGCATTGCAGGAAGTCCTACTGGCTATGTTCATTATCACATATAAGTGTAGATTAACCCCTATGATATACAAATTGGCAAGCCCTACATAGTTTCATATTCTCTGATTTAATGTAATAATATGCTGCTCACAGCTAGATTTATTAACATTTAGGACTCAATGGGACACGTTGCTATAAGCTAGGACATAAGTTCGACAGCCCCCCCCCCCCCCGTAATTTTGATGGAAACATTTCAAAGGCCTGATAATAATGTGATTTTTTTCATTGGAAGCCATTCAGCGGTTGAAATACAGCCCCCTCCCCCCTTACTGCCATGCCCATTCTCGCGAACTTCTTTGTGATCGTTCTCTAAAAAGTGCTGTTTTTTATTCTCAAATATAAGATATTAAAGTGTGCTATTCCTGGTATGTGCATACTTACAAACCTTTTGTGGTGACTGTGAGAGACCTCGGCACTCTCGGCGAATTATAATCAAGTTGATTTTATTGTAGTTATTATGCATTATTATGCCCATTTAAGGAAACGTCTTGTCTGTGTGTCAGTGGAACCTTGGGGCACAACAGGGTCACCCTGCATGACTGAATCATTCTTATTATTACGTCGTGGATACGTGAAATAAAAGAGTGGGATTATTACTGCGTGGTTGCTTCGTGAATTATGCATAGATGATCAAATTTCACCACACCTACTTCATCACTTGAAATTACCAGAAACGTATGCTTCAAGAAACCATGTGCACTTACAGTTATCTAATGTTGGCCTTTAATGATCAGACGCACGCGAAAGATATTGGCACCACACCCATACACTTCACCACCAAACGCTGTAACAGCTGCAAGATTTTAATACTTTGCAAAGTAATGATTCTCTGTAGAATTTAATGACCAAAATTAAATAAACATGCGCAAGGCGCAAATATTGGCTTTGACAAACATGCATTCAGATATCCCCACATAGTCAACATTGCTTGACATATGTACTTAGGAGATCATTCAGCAGTTGTACATCCGTACATGAACGTTGATGGTCCTTCGTGTAAACTTATAGCCTGCTATATTTTATAGATGAACAACAGTACATGTAGGTTCATGATCACTCGTGAAAACTCCTAGCCTTCTGCACCTTATTGTTGTACACTTGCACACTATGGTTATGATTACGCGTGTAAACTCAGCCTGCTGCACCTTAAAGGTGAACAACTGTAAATGTATGTTCATGATTACTTGTGTAAACTCAGCCTGCTGCACCTTGAAGGTGAACAACTGTAAATGTATGTTCATGATTACTTGTGTAAATTCAGCCTGCTGCACCTTATGGTTGTACACCTGTACATGTACGTTCATGATCACTTGTGTAAACTCCTCGCCTGCTGCCCCTTGCAGTTGAACAACTGTACGTGTACGTTTTTGATCACTCGCTGAACTTTTAGCCTGCTGCACATTATAGTTGAAATACTATACATGTACGTTCATGATCACTTGTGTGAACTTAACCTGCTGCACCTGATAGTTGGAAACTGTACATTTCCGGCTATGCTACCCCAGACGTTTACTCCTGCTCTGATGTCCATTACAGTTATACAATTGTACAGGTTCCTTATGTTTAAACTGGACGAAAGTACCGAGCGTATAACTTGGATCCGTTTGTAGTAAAGTTGCCTTTTTTCCCATCAGTGCTTCTACGTTATGAATTTACAAACCATAAACAAATACTGAAGATAGATAGAGTAATAATGAGCGTGACTTCTACTTTGATTTTCTAGTGCAGAAATGTATCTGGAAGTTTTTGCAAGTGCGTTATTTGGCACTAAGAACCATATTGGAAACACATTTAAAGGTCAGAATGTGGACGGTATTCTGGCGACCCATTGGAGCGAATTTGTTGTCATAGGGTGCATCAAGACGAAAAGGATCATTGATTGCAATTGTAAATCCATGGTCACCCAAAAAGGTTCTGAGTCGCACTGGAGAAATAGCGTGTAGCTTGCCCGGCTCTAACCCAAGATACATTGTGCATAATGGTATGCAAAGTAAACAGAACGACTACTAAGTGGTATTTATGAAGCCTGCAAAAATGTTTTTATCAATATACGAAAATTGAAACAAATAAGTGAAGGGCAATCCCATTCCAAAGTAATATATACACAACATCTTCCATGCCTAACCTTTACTCTCGATCGATGATTTCTGAAAATCTGTTTGGCAGGCTTGACGTAAGATTACTCCCTTTTTCAATAATCTATATAGTGTATGTATTTTATGATAACGCTTGAAATTTCATGGCGCCGAAATGTATTAACTTCCTTCAAAAATGCATTTATTGTGCTGCGTCAATGGATTTTCATTTTTTTTTTTTTTTGCTTTTTGCGCTGGTCAAAATATACCTCACTTATGAAGGCACAATCTGTTTCTCAGATAGATTTTTGGAAGGACCTCAGTACATCAGAGGGCACAATGGAGATGAGAGTAGCTCCTAGCCTCTACTCCCATGTAACAGACTCCTTCAAGACATCCGGTGTGCCATACCAGATTCTCAATCCAAACATACAAAAGTAAGTTTTTTTTTTCACTTTTACAAATAACTACCAGTGTTCAACTGAATGATACATTTTAAGTGCATACTTGTCAGATTTGTCACAGCACTCATGAGACCCCAAAGAGACAAAAGGACTGTCCTCATCAGATTACTTAGCATAAGCAAACACAATGAAACAGGAAGGATGTTATCCGAACCCAGCAGGCCTTTAAAGTACTCGCAACAAGATGCAATCTTTAAGATAATGTCCCACCTGGCGAGTTGACTTCACTTCTGGACCAAACATGACGCAAATGTGCATTCCTACGTAATACAACTTTATACTTAAATGACAGCAAGGCTTTGCAGAAGCTGTCTGCACTAAAGATGGAACTCTACATTAAAAGCTATTGTAAAAACACAAGCGTTTTTGGTAAGGATATGTTTATGTGAAATTTGTAATATTTCTTTAAAACTATTTAAGATGAAGTGGTCAAATTTGTGCTTATGATCTCAATCCATGTGTCTACAAAAAGGGATTTTTCGTAACTGCATTTATTTTTTTATTTTTTTTTCTTTATTTTTTTTTATATATAATCTGACAATTGCTATGCAAAAATTGGATTATGACTATTTTTTTTCCAAGATTGATGACTTTTTTTTTCAAGATTGATAAAGTTGGTGGACTCTTCATGTTAGACACACATTTATAAAAGAACAGTTCACTTCTTATAAAATTACCTATGCGCTTTTTCTCTTTCAAGATTCAAAAGTAAACACAATCCATTGCTACCATGTTGGCGTTAAAAGCATTTTTTTTCGTTTCTTCCAATTGTATTGGAACTAAAACTTCTAATTTAGGTTATGGATATACAAGGTATATGTCTCAAATTGCCTCAATATCTCAAACTGAACAAAATTATCCAAAACTGGTTGGACATTCCTTTTGTGTGTTGAAGCCACTATTATGTATCGTAAATTCACTCAATTTCGCTGCATCTTTCATCGACTCAAATCCGTAAAAATAAAACCACAATAAAATAGTAATATATGTTTCATGGGAAATAAATTCCAAAATAGTGAAATTCAATTTTCAGTTAAATGAGTGAAGTGCAAAACCAGTGAAAATTTAAAAACATAAAAATTAACATCTTTACAGTCTCTAGTCCTTCATTTTATCCGAAATACCAGGAATATTTCGGGTCTCTAGCATAAATTATATTGCCCATATACCTGAACAGACAGACTTTCGGGTTAAAACTATAGACTATTACCTGTATATTATTAATTGGATTCGGACACGTGCTTCTCGGATCACGACCGTTTTCGAAATTAAGCGAAGGAAATTGTGTCATTTACAGCGTCAGTAATGAAGCATTTTATTTCAATTACATACTCGAACCCGCCACAATTTTGTCCGATGCTTTCCCCAAAGGAAATCGGCTTTGCGGAAACAAAACAGAAAATATTAATTTGGCTTGACTTTTTCTGAAATTTCCCATGAGGTAGCATGACGGGTAAAATCAAAGGACTAAATTCATGTGAAAACTCAGCATGCACATTGACATTTTGTCTGAATACGGAAGGAATGTCCGCAGCTTTGGATTAGATTCATCTACTTCTAATGATCCCCCGACTCCAACGGAGACCAGATTGGCATATCAAGCCCACTCAATATAAATACACGGCGACAGCAGAACTATGACTCTAACACCTCTCCTCTGTGTTTATGTGTGTGTGTGTCTGTCTGTCTGTTGTTTGCCTGCCTTGCAGACTTTGTCACCCTTGATTCTTTGTGAGGGTCGTACGGCAGCGGGTCGAAACATATAATCTGCTAGGCCGCTGAGGAGGAAAGAATTTAGCCAGTGTATGTAACAGCATGGACGTTAACTCGCCTCTGCACACCAATATGTCTTCCTGAATTTGTCAGCATGTCAAAATTTATTCATTCGAGTCCTAACCACACGAGGAGGGTACAAGGCTCCGAATACCTCCACCTCGGGTATTAAAAAGACAACGATGCTGCATGTTCAAAATGGTTTCCCTGAAACAAGGACACGTGCTATTGCATTTGTCGATGATATCCACATGGCCTACGTACATAACTGAATATGATTAAATAATAGGCACTATGCCTGAATACAAAATTCTATCTGTAAAGAATATATTTGTACATCTTTAAGCTGCACGTAGAATCATCTCTGGCACGCAGAAGATTTTGCTTTGTGGCATGTATATTTGATGTTTACATTATTTAAACACGCCATGGTGGAATAATATCATATTTTATAATAATAAAAGAAAACCTTGAAATCTCTCTCTCTCTCTCTCTCTCTCTCTCTCTCTCTCTCTCTCTCTCTCTCTCTCTCTCTCTCTCTCTCTCTCTCTCTCTCTCTCTCTCTCTCTCTCTCTCTCTCTCTCCAGTTCATAAATACATAGGTTTCGCGTGATAACCATTTCCACGGAAAACAAATAACTCACATTATTTAAATAAAAAATATCATCAGTTCATCTGTGAGCTCACGGGTTTTAACTCGCGTTTTCTGTTTCAGAAAACGTTTTGAATCAGCAATGTAGATTATACAAATTCCTGAGTAACAGAGCTCTTTTATACAGGTTAATTGACGAGGAGAAGAGAACTGCACCAAGGGCAAACTCCACACCTGGAGCATTCAACTTGACCGTATACCACAACTATTCAGAGGTGAGTCTCCCCGGTGACATGCTTTCTCACCTTAATAATTTGCCAAATGTTTATGTAAACCTGGAGGGGCGTGTTGATACATAAACCTTTCTGTAAATGATGTCATTAACATTTTCCATAACATTTTCTTTTACTTTCATCCATTCGTCTCTAAAAACTTTACTTACAACAGTAGCACAGACACCATTGCTCGCATCGACCAAAGCGACACACGGTAAAACGCCTGCTGGATAAAACCACCGATGTCGCATATATGTTCTTCAATGATATAGATAAATATTGAGCGTTCAACGTGTGTTAGCTAAATGTGTGTCCTTCTCAGCGGTGACATCCTAATTATGTATACTTCATGCTGACTGAGTAAGATATAATTATTCCAATTGAGCCAATAATGTAATTTTGAATTGCAAGAAATATACTGATACATGAATGGAAATATTACATTTTCATACGTCGTGTTTTTTCGTGACAGCGGGATGACATGTTCAGCACAACAAACATACATTTCCCATCCCGTCTGGCCGGTACCGAGTAACGTGATATCTGCAATATCTCAACACTGAAAAACAAATTTAAGAAACAAATTCCCTAAGGTTCGTCTTGAGATGTATGTACGATGAAATGATGGTCTGTTTTAACTCTATTGGTGCCAGTTTTGACCTGAGTCAACAGCATTGGCCGCATTGCCCCTACAGCGTACCGTGGAAGGTTATTGACCAAGACAGTTATATTCCCTGTAACTATTGGCATGCTGGTACTTGAATGAAAAGCCTTTTCATTAGGGGTTTGAATCTAATATACTTATTATAACTGACAGCAGTTAGTCTGTAGTTTGACTTTAGTCCCACTACGCATTGAAAGAGTAAATGTGGTAAGGCTGTCGCTAGCATTTTCATATTTTTTTACATCGACACTGCAGCCGACAAGTAACTACTTCCTTGCGTTGGGATAGTTATATTCAGAGCTGTATGTGGTGCGAATAATAATTGAAATACTACTGTGAGTAACGCAACGCAAACCTTACAAACCACGACCTGCAATACCAAAATAAACAAATTATAAACAATTAAACAAATACGTGATAATTAACGTGACAAATTAGCAGGACGTTGCCTTTAATTTGATGGGTAGGGTACCAGTATTACATGCACAAACGCCCACACAATTTCTTCTACCGTTCTGACTAAATTGTCACATTTTCAACGCGAAATTTGGAAATCAACAAAAATGAACCTGGTGAATACGGACTCAATTTTGTCACATTTTACATGCATCTACCAGCAGCAATTTACGTTCTTTTAGAAACTCTGTGAGTGGTATAATTTTTTGAGGCTGGTGCAAAGGGCCACGTTGGTGCTGTCGTTTTCTCAGTGTGGTACCACTGAGCATACGCGTTAATACTGTATCAATACACATAATTTTTGTTGTACACGTTAATACCGTATCAATACTCATAATTTTTGTTGTACACGATCAAAAACGCTTATCTAGGGAAATGCTGAACTAAGGCTAATTTAAATATGAATTATTTTCTAATGTTCATAGCGCACAAATATGAAAATATGCAAATTGAATGCATCAGGTGAATGAATGTTCAAATACATGAATGAGGCGACTACGATGGAGTCCTGATGAAGGTTCATATGTTACAGACAAACCTATCCTGGAAATACAGTTTAATGAGAAAGCAACTCTGTCTAATACGTAATTACATGCCTGATAATGACATAATTTGCTGCTCCCAGTCAGCTTACGTCATGTCACTGAATCTCAGAAACTGCCACAACTAGCTTTCAGTTATATTCCTTGCACGTCTGTATCTAACTACGTATAGTTTTATATAATTATGGGAACACATTTATTTATTTGTTTGGTTGGTTGTTTGTCTGTTTTTCCATCCACCCACCTACCCGTCCATCCATCCGGTCATCTATCTATCTATCTATCTATCTATCTATCTATCTATCTATCTATCTATCTATCTATCTATCTATCTATCTATCTATCTATCTATCTATCTATCTATCTATCTATCTATTAGACTTGCACAAGTCCCTGGTGCATGTCCCTATTTTCCCATCCCGCGGTCCCACCCAGAAGTGCGATACATTTTCCCCTCCACAAAGTTAACTGAATAATATTATGCCAACTACACGGTGTTATTAAGTAGGTCCTATTATTATTATTTTTTTTAACTGGTCGACACTGCCGCCGTGTCGGTTTCAACAGTAGCAGCTATTGAGTCCTGGTCAGTTCTAATCCCATTATCATTGCGAGTGGAAATTGGCCTTGGATGAATGCATGGCTAGTCACTGGCCACTCAAGCGAGACAAAGCGGACCGTCTCCCTCCGGCTGCCGACACCAGGACGCCCTTTGCCTGACGCGGTGCACTGCAATTAGACAATCCTTAATCCTTCATTACACAGTAGCTCAATTAACAGCTTCTGTAGAGGAGTGCGTTATGATCGCTCGCTTGTCTGTGTGATAAGAAACACAGTGCAGACCGCCCGGCGCTAATCATCTGGAGTCAATGTTATCTGGTTATATACACGTTCCACGCCAATCAGCTAGGTAAAGCTACGACGTGTGTTTACTTAAAATTTAATTTGGCAATGAATTTGATTTTAAATAGAATACGGAGGACAGTCCAGTGAGACTTGAGCAAGTCTATCTATCTATCTATCTATCTATCTATCTATCTATCTATCTATCTATCTATCTATCTATCTGTCTGTCTGTCTGTCTGTCTGTCTGTCTGTCTGTCTGTCTGTCTGTCTGTCTGTCTGTCTGTCTGTCTGTCTGTCCGTCCATCCATCCATCCATCCATCTATATATATCTATCTATCTATCTATCTATCTATCTATCTATCTATCTATCTATCTATCTATCTATCTATCTGTCTGTCTGTCTGCCTGTCCATCCATCCATCTATCTATCTATCTATATATATATACATCTATCTATCCCTCTATCTATCTATCTATCTATCTATCTATCTATTTATCTATCTATCCCCTTACATTAGGGTCACCAACCGGCGGTGCAGATGGTGGTGCGTCACAGTTACTCAGTTTTGCTGTAAAAGCATCTGTTAAAATACGTGAAAAAAAACCCTGCAAGAAATACGGCAGGGAAACGCTGTACCTGCCTATATATCGCACTGTACACTATATACAACAGTCTATACGAAGAGGTCAGACTGGGTGTCGCTCATTGACTGCTTTTCATAATGCCAGGCTTTAACTGAAAATTCTTTCGGGACACGGCCAGAAACGTTTCCAGTTTCACAGCCAAAATCATATGTTTGCTCGCCCTGGTACCGGAAAAGTACATTCTGCAGAGAGGAGGCCAAAAACCTCTGCCATGCATTCTCAAAGTGTACCTTTTCATTGCCTCTTTAAATGATAGCATTCTTTTCCGCACGTATTTGGTTATCAGTCATATAGGTAAAAAGCGTAAAGCTCCCTTGCCCACGTCCCCGAGTATACTTTTGCATTTGAAATCCTCCATCGTTTGAGACATTCATCAAAACCCAAACAGCCAGTTCTGGCTAGATATTTTAACCGTATGCCAGCAAAGTTTTCGACATTATATCAATACCTCTGCTCGAGAGCTGACCGCTTAAACATTTGATACCACTTCAATGATAATTCCATCGGTAACACTATTAAAGATGTCATGAATGAAAAAAGACTGTGCATATTCTTATTTAAATCACGACTGATAGATGCATACTATGATATTCGTTACTCTTTAGGATCAAAATATATTTTATGTTCTTGCTAAGGCCCATTATTTCCAAATGATTGATTTTTTCATTCCGTTTCTGGTTCGCTTTGGCAGAGTGCATGAAAAGAAAAGCAGAAACAAAAAACATCAAAACTTCATAATGTCAATGGGCCTTACAACAGCGTAATGAGTTTCCCTATGCATTTTTTGGGGGATTTGTTTTGTCTTTTGTTTTTGTTTTGTTTTTTGTTTTTTTGTTTTTTTTTGTTTTTTTGTTTTGTTTTTAGCTCAGCTGACTTGTCAGTCAGCTGAGCGTTTTTGAGGGTCCGTCGTCCGTCCGTCCGTCGGCGTCAACAATTTACATTTTCGACTTCTTCTGAAAAACTGTCAGCCAGATTTACTTTAAACTTGGTGGGGAGGTACCCTGGGTGAGTATCTACCGAGCTTGTCCAAACGGTCACGCTCCAGTGATTTTTGGATTTTTTATGATTTTTTTGGTTCTTTTTTTTTGGCAAATCTTAAAAAATCTTCTTCTCCAAAACCTCCCACCCAATTGCTTTGATATCCCACAGGGACACTCGCGGTGATTCCTAGTTCTTATTTTTTCACTTGGTGGCGCTGTACTTTTTTTTCCTTTTTTTATGAATTTTTGTACGTTTTTGCTATTTTCGACTTCTTCTCCAGTACTGTCACTCAGATTAAGCTGAAACTTGGTGGATATGTTTCTTGTAGAAGGGTCAAACAAAGTTGTTCGCTACGTGGCGCTGCTGTGGATTCCTGGTTTTTAACGATTATTTCAGTTCAGGTACATGTCGGTCAATGCAGCTTTCCTATTGATTAATATGTAAGTCAACGGAGATTTTAATGCTAATTCACATTTTTAGCTCAGCTTACTAGTCAATTAGCTGAGCTTTTTTGAGGGTCCGTCGTCCGTCCGTCCGTCTTTGTCCACAATATACATTTTCGACTTCTTCTGGAAAACCGTAAGCCAGATTTACTTCAAATTTGGTGGGGATGTACCCTGGGTGAGTCACTACAAAGTTTGTTCAAATGGTCATGCTCCAGTGATATTTGGATTTTTTATGAATTTTGTTTGTTTGTTTTTTGTTTTTTTGGTAAACATTAAAATATCTTCTCCGAAACTGCTCACACAGTTGCTTTGATATCTCACAGGGACATTCCCGTTGACTCTTAGTTCAGAACTTGTTCACCAGGTGGTGCTGCAAATTTTTTCCAACTTTTTATGATTTTTTTTTGGGGGGGGGGTGTATTTTTGACTCCTTTTCCAGAACCGTCATTCGGATTAAGCTGAAACTTGGTGGATATGTTCCTTGTAGAAGGGTCAAACAAAGTTGTTCAAAGGGTTAAGTCGGTTCATTTTTTCATTCATTTTTATAAAAGTACAAATTGAAAAAAAAAAAACACGAAACCTGAACATGGAGATTTCTTATAATGGAAACAACTTACATAATTTTCGCCATATTTATGTCACAATTTGTAGAAATGTACCTTTGATAGGTCTCTATATATGTTATTCAAATGGTCACACTGCATTGATTTTTGCATACATTTTGGGGTAATTTTTTAAATTAATCAGATCCATGTCAGCTGAGCACAGGATCATCATGATCCTCTTGTTTGTTTTTGTATGTAAAATTCACAGTAAGTATTTTTCCTGTACAGGAGGTTCATATTGGCATATTTCCATGAAAATGGAAAGACTGATAACGCAATAAGTTTTTAAAGAAAGGACGTATCGGTTTACAGTTAGATTTGAACATTTTCGCAGTTACCCGGGGTTTATGCTATCACAACCACCTTCTTTTGATACTTTGAATCGACAAAGTCTTTTTTCAACAAAATTTCGTTGGAAGTAACATTTTCTGACTAAGATTTTATTTCATAGCTAATATTCGGTACAACATCGTCTCCGCTATCAAGTGTGCAATTCTGCTTTCTTCAGATCATTATATGTGATTGCAATAGTGATAATGTCTTGATCAGCTGGGACACGTTCACAAGTTTCCACCACAATTTTGCGTTAACTGGC
Organism: Hermodice carunculata; assembly: GCA_964020975.1. Classification (NCBI taxonomy): domain Eukaryota; kingdom Metazoa; phylum Annelida; class Polychaeta; order Eunicida; family Amphinomidae; genus Hermodice; species Hermodice carunculata. Next base: position 33,303,824 of record OZ026624.1, read on the forward strand.
TCGGATGACTTATTATTTTTTGTGTGTGTGTTTAATCATATTTGTGCATATTTTTTGCTTTTCGGAGTTTACCCACGACAAAAATTTCGTGTCTTCCTATATTTTGCCCAGTGGACTGGGTTTCCTGAATGGTGTTACATATTTCGTTTGCGTTTATACATTTTTTATTTCATTGGTCAACCAGAGTGATTTACAAGGTGTCGGTTTAGTCAGTTTGGTAGGTATGTACCTTCGAGCGTTTCCCAGAACAATTTAGACCAAGTTTTACCATTTCGTTAACAGACTGAAATCTCTAAATGTGTTCCCATTGAATAGAACTCGAGGCGTTGTTCAAACCCTCAAATTCAACCCAGTTATAAATCCAAATTTCACTGGTGATTTTTTCCGCATGCACTTCACTTCAAAACTGAAAGCGCAAATCACAGCATGATTATGAGATAGGCCAATGTCGATTGTGAAATCGAGATTTCGATAGAAGTCTTATGTATCAGTCACAGGCCAAAAAAATGCCCAAGCAAGCATTTCTCAGTTCCTTTGAATGTGATCTCGCTCAAGATTTATTCAACGTTTTTTATTTCAAAATCATCACTAGGTTTCATTCGGGATAGCACTCTGGCGATTCTCCAGTTCAACAGCTACTAGAGCTGTAGGATATTACACTTGATGCCTTCGAAGAGGGAAAGTTTGTAAAATTTGTATCTTTACATGTTTCACGAGTATTTTGAGTGCGTCGAGTATTGGGGCTTGCTAATGAAACTTTATGCCAATTGTATCCAAGGTAATTAATTGGACTGGTTTTTACAGTCTTTCATTGAGACGACAGACAGTCGTCATCAATGGACTTGGAAACACGTGAACATAGGTAATCCTATTTTGGGACCTCAGTTGCTTTTAAACTGTATCAATGATAGATCGAGTATTGTTGAGACTTATATTAGACTATTTGTAGACAACACATCTTTATTTTCCATTGCAGCTCATGAAAACGAAGACATTGCAAATATTTGACTGCTAGTCTTTCAGCTATTAGTATCTTGGCAGACACATGGCTTAAATGACAGTAAAACTATATCAATTACGTGTACTCGTCATCAAAACACGAATGCTGTTCATTTCTTAAAATTCCTTTTATATCAGAAAGAGATCATGGCCGTCACCTTGAAATTTCTGTATCATCTAACAGACCTTGGGAGCTTCATATAAGAGGAATATATGCTAGAAGTAATATGCTGATACACAATTTATGACATATTGCATGTGTTCATCTGTGGTCGACATTCTCAAGGGCACAGATTTAGAGGGTAATAATTGCACACACAATAATGCATTTTCCAAATTTGTTGTCTACTATCAAGATGCAGCATTAGTGAGGCATTCGTTAGAAGCTGTGTCCCATCATTTGAGACTCTGGTTAGGCGACACGTTTATAGTTTGGTACACTGGTTATCACGAATTGTGAATGGGATAATTGCTCTGTCCAAACATGATTGAGGGCGATCCACCTGCTGTCGCTAGAATCGTATCAGTTGCTATGCAAAATCCTGAAATTCGTTGCTTGTACGAGGAAAGTAATTGCGAACCGTTATGCCATCAACGTGAAAAACACAACTTGATAGAAAAAATATAAAATTGTTCATGCTAAGTCCCCTTATTATTTACGGCAGAAGGCTCCTAATTTACTTGACCCCGGACATGATACTCGAGACTCTGAAGATATTCCTTTGCTTTTTCGCTGTTCAGAACAAAGAGAAAAATCATTTTTTCCATCTCCAATACATAGCTGCAGATCCCTCGAAAATGTCATGCGGCAGTCTCGCAGATTGAAAAAAGTTGAAGTGTCAACTGAGTGTTTATGCAAAAAAACAAAACCAAAAAAGAAAAAAAAAACAAAAACAAAAACAAAAAAAAAAACAAAAAAAAACTAAACTGAAAAAAAAAACAAACAAACCAACAACAACAGCAACAAAAAAAAACAAACATTCCCAACATAGCATTATGGTGGTTATGGAATGGCATAAGTTCATCATGGCTGAATGCACATGCATTGTTGTTCCCTTGATAACAACTTTATGTACCAATTTATTCTGACTGCAAGTTCTTAGTGCCCCTTTGGTGCAGTCAAGTAAAATGTAAATCACACTATAATTAATAGGTGAGAATCGTTGCAAGCCTTGCGTACTCGATTCGTGTCTCGATGATGTTTATCATTTACTGATCGACCATTAAAAAATACAAATACAGCAGAAGAGCAAAGCTAGACATATAGGCAGCAAGTTCTTGCAGTCAAATGATGGGCTTTGGACTGTGACTTTGTTTAATCTTCTCCTGTGACTGCACTAGAGAAGCATAGGTGTACCCTAGAGGCTCACTCGTGGGCCCAAGTGGCTGCCACCTCTACACCTGAAATGCCCTGTGGGAGTAAGGAGACAAGATGACATAGCAGGGAAGTAAAAGAGGCCATCAGGGTCCTGTGGAGACCCTGACCACTTGCTATCTATGGCGAGGGCAAATCCTCCCATGGTCAGAGGTTCAGGGGAAGTGGTACTCTGCGCCAGAGCAGATATCCCTCACATCCTCTACTGGTGGTTTAAAATGGGAGGAATTTGGTGCTCCTCCATGGCCTTAACGTCTCTCCTGGAGGACCTCCAGTGCACTGGCCAGCTCATGGAGGGAGTTTGGGATTGGCTTGTCCAGGCATCATTGCCTGCAACTTCGTTATCACAAGAGATTGATCACCAGGTTAGGACAGCCTGTATACTTGAGACAAATCTGTGCTTGTTATCCAGCAATGCCTACTTCCAGGTTCAGCAGTGGCTTGACCTGATCTTACACAGGGTGGGAAAGGGATGCCTCGTCTCCAGCACCTTGTTTAGAGAAGAGATGGAAGAAGTTCTTGGCCAGATGCAAGACCTTTGGGTCCGCCCCACCTGACGAACCTGCACCAAGGTGCTGACCAACTCTTTTTGATCACTTCCTTTCTTGGTTGTTGCTGTGGCTCTCAGACCAACCCTTCTCTCCCTCTGACCCATGGCACCCCTATGGCATTGCTAGGTCCCACCAAGAGCAGGAAGTGATCCAAGAAGGGCAACAAGTTTACTACAGTGAAGAAGTCAGGGCTCCTGACTCTTTCTTTCCAGACCCCAGTCTCAGGGTTGCCCTCTGCCGCTGCTCTGGATGTCTCAGATCGCCCTTTCAGTGGTTGTCTTTCCACCTTTTGCGCTCAATGGGAGTCCACTTTTTATCAGATCATTCGTTCATCTTGAATAACCTGACACCTGACTATTCGCTGCCCCTTGGTGAAGACAGGCCAGGAACCCAAGCCATTCTTGCCCACATGTGGGAACCCAAAGTGTTGACATTCCTGGAGGTAGTGGAAAAACTTTGGAGCAAAAATGCCATAGAGTGGGTTTGGGGATCCCCAGTTCACCTGGTTTTACAACCTACTCTTTCTTGTACCCAAGCAGATGGTGGTTGGCACCTGGTCATAAACATGTCAATGCTGAACACATACTTAGAGATCCTATCCTTTAGGATGGAGATCCCTCAGGCTTTGGTGGCAGCCCTGCAGCACCAGAAATGGGCAACATTCTTGGATCTCAGGGACATGTTCTTCCACATACTGATGCATTGACTTCAGGGAAGTATCTATGGTTCACATTTTTTTGGCCAGGTCTACTAGTTTAGGGCATGCCTGTTTGTCCTTGCCATACCACGTATGGTGTCACCTGGTTCATCCAGGCAGTTGTTGTGCACTTTCACCAGAATACAGTATTCATTAATGTGTACCTGGATGACTAGATGATCCTCGCACTGTGGTGCCTAGATTTGCAGTATCACAAGCAGCCCATTATGGACTTTTGCAGATGCTGAGGCCTGATTGCGAATCTCTCAAAGTCCAGCTTAGTGCCAGAGCAGATCTTTGTCTTTCTCTGCATCCAGTTGGGCCTAGGCACCTACATCTATCGCCATTTGGAAGACAGGTGGGAGAGAATCCAGCTGATGCTCAAGGCATTCATCATTTCCAAGGTTCACTTGGCTTGGCAATGGCAACCCCCTGGCAACTAAGGACAACTGAATGTTCAACCTCCAGGCTTGGTGGTTGTTGGCCAGCACATAGGTAACAGAGGTTTTCTTGGATTCAGCCATAGATAGAATTGCCAGGGGATTTTGATCCTCTTTTCTAAGGGTATACTCGGCTTGTCAGAAGGTGTTTGCAGATTGGTGCCCCACTCAGAAAATATATCCATAGTCTCCCCACATAGGGAACAAGATGGGTTTCCTGCTTTACCAGTGGGAAACTTGTTTTCTGCAAACACTTGATTCGGGGTCAGAATCCATGCTCAAGCACATTACTGAATTCAAGGGTCACATGACCACTCACAGGGGACCCTTAGCCTAACATGGTCTTCTTGCAAAGAACCAAGTGTCTTAATATCCTTTTATTGCCTTTAAGGGTTTCACACTTTCTGCTATGGACAGGTGTACCCTATTTGGTTCTGGGTAACTCTCACAAGGAGCAAGTTGGCCAGAACAAGATCTCACCATGGATTCAGCATGGCCTAAGTGAATGCTTTGGATAGGTCTGCTGCTAGAGCTCATGAGGTGTGAGCTTTCAGTGCCTTCTGGCCCATCCCAAGGAATGTCGCCATTGCCAACATACTCAGGGCCTGCCACTGGCGATCATCCATGACTTTTGCCACGTACTTCCTGTAGAACTTGGTAATGCTGGATGAGAGCATGTTTGCCTTTCCTGGCACAACAGGCTCCTTTGCATAGGTTTCCTAATACTTGCCCTCAGACTTCCAATGTCCCCTCGGGGCATCACAGTATTCCGGTTTATGTCACCCTTGGGGTTTTGAATGAGTAGAAGCCTTAAGGTCGCCATACTGAGAGTAGGCCTGGACCTTATTTCAGACACGTTTCCAGTGTTTTCCCTGGTGCGTCGCTGGCCCTGAGCTGTTGGGCCCATTTTTGAGAACTGCCTCATGGAACCATATTCTATACCTACCAACGAACACCTGCCAGTTTTTGTGACTCACCAGTCTTGTTAGATCTCCATGACCAGAAGAGTATAAATTGACATAGCCAACCCATGTGGCAGACAATTATCAGGTTAGTGGGCAATTTCCCAGGGGCCCAGTGTAGTACCATGCTGGTCAGTAAGGATGGCTCCCAGGCTGAGGCTGCAATTCTGTTGTTGGTGGTCTCAAGTCCATGTACCTCTGAGGTTTTCCCTGCAGAGGTCAACTCCTCACCCGGACAGATGGTCCTCTTTGGCTATTGGTCCTGGCAGTCCTTGGTCAGTATGCCAGAAATTTTACACCCTCCTTCACTACATTTGCATATGAACAATGCTGGTTGAGAGGTAATGCTACATAACAAATACATGAAATTTTAGTACATTTTGGCATTGGTGAGGGTACTTACCTCTTGACCGCCAGAGAAACCTACAAATGTGCAATCAAGCTAGGCCTTGTCAAAACAAAATCACATGGCTGCCATCTTGGATTTATTTATGTGCCTTTGAGCTTTTCGCAATTTTAGCTCTAGATTCCGTTGAAACCAATATTATTCCAAGACTATATTGCTGAATAATAAACCATAAAAATATTTGACCATGCACGGATGCAACAATAAGCAGTAGACTATGTAAAATAAAGCACTGGTACTCACGTGACATAATTTCATCAGTGACTGTAGGCCAATGTTAAACAATGGATTCTTTAAGGAAATTCCGCAGATCTTCCGCACAAGTGATTAATGCTGTACTTTTTGTTACGGGATATTGTAATCGTTGAAAGAGCATTACACCAAGGAGAGAGATTCCCCGATTTATTGCCTATACCGATAGCAGGTTTTAAACATATCGCACCGCCTCCCGCGTCGATCTTGGCCCTGCAAAGATGAAAACTTTGTTTTTCATCTCTTCATGACCGCAGCTGCTTATCTCGTCGTTGAACTTCGTCGCCACATATCAGTTACCTATCTTAGGCCACGCAAAGGAAGGAGCGCGATGGCGCAATGTTTTTATAGTTACCCTCTTTGGGAAAGATGGTGCGTGAGTCATCCAGGAACTGCTTTCAAAATTTTATACGGATGTCGCCAGAACATAAACTTCCCTTTCAAAAAATATATTGAACCCGCCATATTGCTTGCCTCAATTACCCCCACATAAAACCAGCAAGTAGACTGCCACAAATGTGTGCATGTAGAGATAAGACTAGCACCAAGATTGTACGGCCTGGACAGAGTGAGAATCAACAGTAATTTTTAAAAATGGGACAAGCATGCCAAAATGGTTTCGGTTGAACTGGCAAGGTCATCATCCTACCACAAAACAATTATCATGTAGAATCTCGTTATATATTTGAAATATCGCTTGAGGCTTTGTTGTTAGAATTATTATCGAAAATTACAACCAATAATTCTTGATACGTGTGGAACGTAGTCTGTTGTCAGGACCATCATGTCTACTCCCTCAACCGTGGACCCAAACTATCCCCTTTCCCCTTCCATTTTCCTTAATCTATGTATCATCACTTGCATTGCAGTAATCCCTTTTTTCAACATTGATAAGATTGCAATATCTTGTTGCACGGAATGCGTGGATTCGTGGACGTGCACCAGCAGATGTCTCAAGATGAATGCAGTTATGTCATCTTGTGTACTATGCTGTGAATTCATTTTAACCTCGGCTATTGGCGACAATCGCGCATGGATGCGCGTTATTGGAGGTAATCTCGCTCTCGATCGCGTAGAAATCCTATCTCATCAGTGTAGGCTGCTCGCAATTCAGGTCTCACAACCTCTGCTATGAGGATATGTTTCATGCAATCGTCGTCTTACCCACGCGACATCGCATGAAAATCGTCTAACACTAACTCGTTGCTATTTGCCAGGCTAAACATCCTGAACGGATCCCTGCTTGTTGCGTTGCAAGGCTTGTTATTTCTACCCTGACGGCTGCTGTCAGGAGTGCTGGCACACTGTGAACTTATGTGTGAAATAGACTGCAGAGGTATTTAAACACTACAGAGAGTTTTTAATTCTCTGCACACAGTTTTAAAATAGTCTGCATTAAAAGTCAGCTTCATTGAATAGGTGCCACAAATTAGAAAGTTGATGTTTAGGGTGGCTCGAAATTTTGTCTGGAAACCAAAATGCAAAATTTTATTTTCGAATAGTGTTTTTTAGCTCCAAAAGTGCTCCACATTTGCTACATGAAAGCACGGGAATTTTCTCCGGTCGTGGCCCGATGTGGAAAAGTGTTAGTGACGTCACAAACACAACCGGTTGGCTAGGGTGAATTTGTTATAAACCAGAGTGCCTTCAGTTAGCAAAGAGTCATGACAGATACAGCAGAGCATAGTGATTCCGGAGAGTCTGAACTAAGGGTTTCATGTACGTGGTCTGATGGGGATGAAGAAGAATTGATTAGAAAAGCTGTAACCTCAGACGAAAACATCATTCAGCCTAACAGACATGAGCGGGACGCCCAGAACCCTACCGTCACTAGTACTGCAGGGAATGCAAATGGGGGACAGCCAGACGATCCCAACTTGCCGTCCGAGTAACGATTATTCGTTGGAAAAGAGATATTTCCTATTAAAAAAAAAACAATACTTCATTTAGCAAGAACAAGCATGCAATCAATTGGAATTTCGGTCATGATGGACCAAGTCTTGTAGCGTTTCAAATCCTAGCATTAACGGAAACAGGTAAGGCCGACGCTTACCGTATGTAAAAGTCTGTACAAACAATTAATTTTCCCATCCCATCTGTAACGTCTGTGGATGATAAAATATAAGTTTGCATTTATGAATGGCTTTGAATTAAAACTCCTACCCGCTATTGACCTCGCGACTCTTGAACAGCAACAATTTACGTTTCCGTATACATCGTTATCCGTACATGTGCTTATCATCCTTTATTTCAGATCGTATCCATTAGATAACACTGTTAAATATTTTCCTGTGATTGACTTATTTTCGTGGTCCATACTAACGACAATCATACAATGAGATTAATCTGTTTATACCCGATTAATAATAATAATAATAATAATAATAATAATAATAATAATAATAATAATAATAATAATAATAATAACAATAACAATAACAATAACAATAACAATAATAATAATAATAATAATTTATTTAACATCCGCAAGGGTGAAAATGGAATACACATAAATTATACATCGAAATAATATGCAGGTCAAAATCATGGGATAACCAAACACATGATATAAAATCGAGTATAAAAGCATAGCCTCAATAATACGCCACATATATAATCCAAAATGGACAGATCAAACACAAATTATACATCGAAATAAAATGCACGTCAAAATAAGAGGACAATCAAACATAAAGTAAATCGTGAAATAAAATATAATATAAAAGCATAGCCTCAATAATACGCCGCATATATAATACAAAACGGACAGATCAAACACATCATACCTCAAACTAAAACATAGGTCACCAAAATCAATCTAATTAACATACGTAATGATAAATA